>NIVC01004675.1:0-38427 GCA_002269645.1 Macrostomum lignano
TCATGGTAGCCTAGGCATAGTAGCTATAGGCCTAGCTGTTGTTAGGCCTACGCCTACTAGCTTTAGTGTGATAATGACAACTGCCATGACAGCAAAAAGCCAAAAGGCTAAGGTTAGGCCTATAAAGTTAGCATAATAATATACTTGTTAAACTACTTTTTTGTTGATAGTTAATTAGTTAGAACCCATCTGATCTATCCTTTTCTCAAGCTTTGTCGAATTAGTAGTTCTAGCACTTAGCAGTATATGTCAACTGTCTGCATAAAACCTTGGCTTAGGAAATTCTAAAACGAGTTTCATATAGTGATATAATTACTTAAAATATCTAGATTTAACAGATTAAAGCCTAAATAAAGTATAAATACACCTATTTATGGAGCTTCTGAGGCTCAAATGTATGCATGCTTCTTTAAAACATCAAGTAGAATACTTTTTTGAAGGCAAGTACCATAAATACACGTAAACAAGCGGGCCTTCAAATAATTTTGCAATATTTACGAGTGTTGCTCCTGATACAACGGTAACTTCTAGTGGTCCTTGTAACACCTGTTATGTTCATTGACACCAACATCCACCCATAGCATCTTCGAAACAATCAGAAAACAATCTGCATTCTTATCCCCACATTCAATTCGCAACAATGAAACCAGATCCCTAAGACTTTAAATCATCAGCGCAGGGTCCTTACCCTTTAAAAAATCTAAATTTTCTCTGAATCTTGATTGTCTTTTATATGTTTACGAAGCTTCGTAAATTGAATTTTTCTGTCGCTAAAGATATTCACTCTAAACTACTACTTCTATTAGCAGTGGGTTAAAAATATATTTTAGCATTTTATGCTTTTCATTAAAGAGTTTACAAAGCTTCGTAAATTGAAATTTTCTTTCGCTTAAAATTTTCACTCTGAACTACTACTTCTATTAGCAGTGGTTAAAAATATATTTTAGCATTTTATGCTTTTTCATTAAAGAGTTTACAAAGCCGTAAATTGAAATTTTCTTTCGCTTAAAATTTTCACTCTGAACTACTACTTCTATTAGCAGTGGTTAAAATATATTTTAGCATCTTACGCTTTTTTCATTAAGAGTTTACAATGCTCCATAAATTGAAATTTTCTGTCGCTTAAAATTTTCACTCTGAACTACTACTTCTACTAGTAGTAAAAAATATACTTTTAGCATTTTATGCTTTCACTCTGAACTACTACTTCTATTAGCAGTAGGTTAAATATATATTTTTGCATTTTCTGCTTCTTATTAAAGAGTTTACGAAGCTTCGTAAGTTGAAATTTTCTGTCGCTTAGAATTTTCACTCTGAACTACTACTTTTACTAGCATTAGTGTTAAAAATATATTTTAGCATTTTCTGCTTTTTCATTAAAGAGTTTACGAAGCTTCGTCAATTGGCAAAAAACCGGAATATTTGATTCAGTTATCATTTATTTTAATAAGCAGGCTTTGAAGTTAGAAGAGGCTTAAAAATTACAACCATAGTGTATTTAGATTAGCGACTTTAAGTCCATAATATCAATGCTAAGTTGTTCAAAGAGCTCAGTCATCCATAGCTGCTTGACTAATTAACTAATTAACTATCACAAAAAGTAGTTTAACAAGTATATTATTATGCTAACTTTATAGGCCTAACCTTAGCCTTTCGGCTTTTTGCTGTCATGGCAGTTGTCATTATCACACTAAAGCTAGTAGGCGTAGGCCTAACAACAGCTAGGCCTATAGCTACTATGCCTAGGCCTACCATGATTTATTATATTCTATTATTGTTTTAAAATAGGCCTAGCTTGTTAACTTAGATCTAGTTATTTTAAGGTAAAAATTGTCAAATCAATAATTTCCCTATATATATTTAATATATCATGCCAAATTCAATTATTGGAAGACTTGAAGACTAATCTCATATAGGACCTACTCATGCTTAGGCCTAATGACATGTTAGTGTCAGACAAGTCAAATGATAGTTTACTATTTGTTTTTAATCTATCCAACCAATAAGATATTGCTATAGTTAACCCTTAACCTATGCTTTAATTTGTATTGAGTATATAATTTAGCATAGGCCTATTGAAGTTGTTTTCACATAGGCCTAGGAACAACAAGGCTAAAGTTTATTATATTGGCTTTTTTTTAATTTCTGAATGTATTTTTTACTAAAATACTTTTTTCTACTTTTAACAATAATACTATAATGTACTACATACTATCTTAAAGATATGGATATTTATAGCACCTAGTCCTAGGCCTATTTTTAGAAGTTATATTGCTGCAACTTTTTTCTTTAGTTTTCTTTTATTACCAGTTGGCAGTTTCTGTTTGCTTGCAATTCTTTGTATTAAAATAATACAGAATTATTTATTTGCAAAAAACCTTTTGGCTTTCAGTTAGGGGCCTATCTTTAATCTTTATATATATTATTATTATTATTTATTATTATTTATTTTTATTCCTATATTTCACTATTGGTTTGATAATTTGTTGAAAATTTTGTTAGATATAGGGTTCTATTTATAATTAATTATATAGGCATATATATATTCATTACTTACATGACATTCTTATGTTAGTTAGTACCTTCAATATGCAAAAAAATGTTTTTCCTCTCTTAATCCCTCTGGTTCTTTGAGACTTCTCTTTTCTCTCTCTTGTTTTTTCATTTCATCTAAATCATCTTGCCATCTCTCCCTTCTCTCCTCTCTTATCCCTCCTCTTTTATCTTAACTCTTATTTCTAGGCCTATTCTCTGCTCTCTACTCTTCTTTCCCTCTCCTCTCTTCTCTCTCCATTGTTATCTTATCTTTCCTCTCCTCTTTGTCTTTCTCTTTCCTCTGTTCTCTACTTTTCCATCTTTCCTCTCTGCTCTCTCATCTTCCTCTTCTCTTATCTCTCATATCTTGTCTATTCACCTTTATATCTATATTCAATATACCTTAATTTTGTCAGTTTCATGTTAGTTAAACCAGCTATGATTTTGATATTCTAAACTTTGTTTCATACATGTTGGATTATAGAGAAAATATATTCATTAACTAGAAACAAGGCTTTTATTTTGTTGTTCATTGCAAAGCATGTATTTATTAATCCCACATTGGTTTCATTTCAGTTGTGCTGAGTCATCCAATCTAGATGTTCATCCATCAATGTCTGCTGAGCTACCATAGTGAAGTACTGTAATTAATTATGTTTTGTGATTTTAAGAGACTTTTTGACAATGTGACTTGATTGTTGATTGATATGAAGGTTCAATTGTTTAAAATACATTGGCTTACTGTTAGTTTTTAACTTTGTTTTCTAATTTCGCATGCATTTTTCTGAAACTAGATATTCTTATATCGAATGTGAACTTGAATAAAAATAAAGTTGTGATACTGTACAAGTTTTATTTGACTCCTACTGTTCATTTCAACAACAAAAGAAAGATTTTGAATGTTGGAGTCCTTGTTGGGCAGGTGTGCCAAGATTTCGGAAATATTATGCCTTCCTGATTTTGATTATACTGGTTTTTGATAGTGAAGTGTATATAATGCCTTTGCAGCCTACTCAACTCTGTACAGATTATCTGCTTTATAAAGCTTCCAAACTGGAGGATATAAAGTATGGTCTGCTACTTTATCGAGACTAGGAGGCAATGATTGAAGTAACTGAAACTTTATTCATTCTGTATGCAATGAAATATTGTGTATTGCCGTTACTTTACTGTACGCCCGCCGCTCCTACATGTAGATATAGCGCCAAACTTTGCATCATGTTAAAGAAAATAAAATTTTGAGCAACCTGGCGAAAAAAAATATCTTTTTAAGTGCAACCAGTCCGGAGTTATGAGCATTTAAAGTTCAGCTGCAATGCAAACAAGCGGGCCTTCAAATAAATTTGCAATATTTACGAGTGTTGCGTCCTGATACAACGGTAACTTCTAGTGGTCCTTGGTTCCACATTCCACACTGTCGCGTGCTTTTTTACACAGCAAGCTCTGGCTATTTTTAGCACAAGACACACATATTGGGTGGGCCAATAATACACACGGTTTTTTCCTTCATTTCACACAATTGGGTGGGCCAATAATACACACGGTTTTTTCCTTCATTTCACACATATTGGGTGGGCCAATAATACACACGGTTTTTTCCTTCATTTCACACATATTGGGTGGGCCAATAATACACACGGTTTTTTCCTTCATTTCACACATATTGGGTGGGCCAATAATACACACGTTTTTTCCTTCATTTCACACAGATAACTCACAGTAAGCATCGAGAAGGCCCTGAAGTTCAGCCGCCGATGGAGGTCTTGTTGGGGGAGTCGGATCTAGCCAATCTGCTGCATCCGTTTGCCACCACCTTTCGCTCCGAATCGTCCTAGAGTTGTCATGCAGGAATGTAGCCGAAACAGAGCAAAAGCGGAGCCGTGGAAGCTCGGTCACCAGAGTATAGATGTTATGGCGGGATTGCACGTGGTAGTAACTCACGCTGAACAGTTCCGCCAGGCTTGTTAATGTCTGCTGATGCCTCGTAATAAATTGGTCATACACTTTTCCAAGAAAAAATGCTGCCACCCAAGTTCGCCGGTTGTAAATTTGGCCCTGCTTAACCAGGTTTTCATGCAGTTCCGGCACCCCATTGTCAACAGGACCTCGGTTTGTGATGTCGTTGCAGATGGCTTCTAACTCCCCCTCACTAATTACCTCTGCCTGAGCCGCTTGCTCGTTCTCATATTGAAGCGAACTTCGAAGTTTATGGAATACATCCGTGGCTCTTTCCTTCATCTTCCGTATTTTCATTTCTTCACTGACTCGCAGATGCCTTTCTTCATCTTCAGATAATCTTTCCCAGAGTTCTCGAACCATGTCTTTAACGTCATCCTTATGCTCCTCAACAATAAATTGATCGATGGAATCGATAAAACCTGTGAGATCTTGCATGGTGATTCTGGCTGTAGTTGCATTAAACATTTTGTCTACAAATATATAAGTAGAGTGTTTTAAATAGTTTAGAATTAAAAAAGCAACTGAAAGTTACAGAAAATGGTTTAAAGTAAGTCAGGATTTACTTACGAAGATACGATGCGAGTTCGAGCGTCCGCTAGAAACAAATTTCTCCTATTTCTTTCAGCAGTCTGCCTATTTCTTTATTAGAAGCATATAATACAAACCCCCCCACCACCCCCCCCAAGGAGAAGCATGGTGGAAAGAGAGATTGTAACCGAAACCAGTGTGCTCAAGACTGTACACTTGTGTGGAGAGAAGAGAAGCGAAGGCCAATATCAATCAAGGAAATTCTTCCTCGGCTGGGCTCAGTTAAAGTGAAAATCTCTCTCCCCCACGCACGCTGCACCCACACACATACACTCCCCTCTCCCCCACACACGAGACGGCCGCGCCCACAAACTGTCAGAATGGGGTAAGAGATTTTGAGTACACATGCGCGCATTTTTTCATACCACTCTATTCTCGGCAAGCATACTTAAAAGGGAACGCATTTTCTCACATTCTCTCAATGATCAACGTCAATACAAACTCTTCCCCATTAAAATCAACACCTACCCCATCTTCAGTCTCAAACTGTAGCACAATCTCGTGAATCTCCTTATTACTCAATACAACTCTTTTCACTGGATTTGGTTTCTCTACCACCATCTGTCCTCCAGCTACAGAGTTGGAGATATTGTACAAAATATTCGTTCGCTTTCCCTTAAATACCCAATCAAGACTGAGATTGCTTCTGATTAGAATATTCAAACCCTTTACAATGTCTGCAATATTGGGTGCTAAGAACAAACCGCTTACATTTTCCCGGGCCATTTTAACGGTCCCCGATGCTTGAGTGGCGGTCCGCGCCGCGGATTCTGCCTTATAAACTTTCTTCTCGAATCCCAGTTCCCTATACCAAGTGTCATCTTTAAACTCAACCTCCGCATCTTTGTGAACTTGCATGACCACTCTCATTACAGTGAGATCATAGGTTAGTTTGACAGGGAACAGTTTCTTTTCTGGCTTACTCGCATCAGGTGTCTCAAAATGGCCTCTCTTAGTAAAGACATTTTCTAGAAAGTTATTGTAGGTATCCACACTTTGCGTGCTCACATGGAATACCACAGGGTCTGCTGCTGCGCCTTTCCATTTGTAATAAAACTTATTATTTGCTGCCATCACATTGGGAACGTTTGACCAACCAGTGAAGTCGTTAAGATAGACATGGTAATTAGCGCCTGGATCCAAGCGAATCGCCTGCTCTAATTTTTCAACAAACATCCCGTTTGAGTCATTAATTCGCCCAGTTATTGTAATAGGAATGCTCTCCTTAGAGTGTGAAACAATGTTATTTAGTCTTTCGGCTATAGCTTCCATTTTTTGTCCTAAAAAAATATTTAAACTTTACTGGATGAATTGTTGATCATGTTAAGCTTCACCTTCCTCTCAAATGCAAGACAATGTACAGGTCCACGGGTGTTGCGGCAGTCCTTTCAATGTTAGTCACGATATTCACAGGGCTGTTATCAGTAGGCATTTGTCTGGCAGACACATCAGCGCCAAACATCGGATATAGAGTTCCATATTGGAGAGCAGTGATAGCAATTCCATTGTTCTCTTTCACAGCCAAGTCGACCAACTCGCTGTAAAATTTGCTAATCTTGTTCTGACTGAAATCTCCATTTTGTGGCAGTGCAGGGTAAAGATTATCACTGATTTCATGCTGAATGGACCGCACGTCTCCATGCATGTAGCGTATAATGCTATTTGGGTTTCTCATATTAATAATGATATACCTTGGATTGCTGCATGATCCCTCTTTGATGCAGATGTTTGTTCTAGTTTCGTTTCGCTCATCTCGACACATGTAGGCCGTGTATGCAACATCAATGTCCTTCTCTATTGCCTTGAGATAATCCGCTTTTAGTGCAGTCTTTGGCTCAATGACTTCCAAATACAGCTCGATTCCAGTTAGCTTCACCTCCATCCTTGTGTGGTCCGCCCCAGTCCACAACACTCTACTGCGATCATCTCTAGTCATCTTAAAGGTGTAGCTAAAGTTACTAGTCAGTCGATTAAATGTATTACAGAATCCACTCATGAATCTCAATGGTACAAATACATCAACAGACCGATACAGCGGGTTCTTAGCAGCATCATCAGCACCTTGCAATGCATAGTTGTATCTCTTCTTCCTCTTTTTATAGCCACTGTCATTGATATCTCCTTCTTTTTCATCTGCAATAAAACCCGCACCACTTCCCAATTGAATAAAATCAGGATTCTCGATCAAACAATGAGCGTCATAGACAATTCCAAAGTTGGCGATTCGCTCCAACTCAGTGCTCCCATTCGATACACTAAACTCCTTGAACATGTACGCCCAAAAGTTACTGATCAGAGCCACATCCGCATCATGCTTGTCAACGTTAGCACGAGCCGCATCCGCACCACCCTTTGTCTTGAATTGAAATGTCATATGGAAGCCGCTCTTAAGACTGTGCACACTAACCAAAGACGAACATCCATTGTATGTAAATGTCAGTGTTTGACCAGGACCAAGATTAGTTTCATTCTGATTTTCCTGACTGGGAACTCTTACCTGAGTCGCTTTGATTGTGCTATTATCACTCAAAATAGGCTTGTTAATTTTGTAGAAAACTGGTGTCAGTGGGTCGTTCATTTTTTAACTAAAAATAAAATAAAATAAGAAATGAAGCGGAAAAGTACACAGCAGATATCTGAATTGGAGAAGCTAGCACAAGCAGAGAAACGAGTTACCGGGCTAATAAATAAGGAGCAACAATCCTACAATGAGTTTGTCCAAGCAGCCACAGAGTTTCATAAACCCGGGTATGGAGAAGCTAAGAAAAATATTGATCAGGTCAAAGAAACTATCGACGACATACAGGAAACCCAAGTGCAAAAGATTTTGGGCAAAATTCCAGAAGCACCACAGATACAGCCGCAACCACAACAACCACAACCACATCAATCACAACTAAAAGTGACAGATAACATTTTTGGACCAGTAGAGCGTGTCGAACATGATGGGAAATATGTATTTGGAATAAGTATGTGGAGAAAAAACATTTATAATGAACCAGTGGAATATTATATCGACATAAATAAGAAACATATTTCTGTTGTCAAAGGCTCGGAAACTAAGAGCATTCCTTTCACAGAAACCTTACTGACTTTTATGACCAAGAACCAAGAGAGAATCTCGGACAAACAGCTAAAGAACTATAGAGATCTAGTGACTTTTGCTCTTGCTAGAGATATAGAAATACTAAAGGCCCCAGAAGTCCTGAGACTTATGTATGATAACGGTGTCAACCTGACTAGATTCAAAAAGTACAAACACTTTAAACAATGGTTCGATTTGCCAGATCAGGCGGAAGTCATAAAATATCTAGAACAACAACAACAACAGCAACAACAACCACAACCACAGCAGCAGCAACATTTCACAGAAGTACTCAGGCAACTGGAAAATGCAGATCCGACTCAAGTAGCTGAATATAAGAAACAAAACCCAACAGATTGGCAACAACTAGAAAATATCTCCCCAGATCGAATGAATAGAATCAATCAAAGAGTTTTCACACCTCAACAAAGACAGGCGCCACATGACAGTTCCATCTCTGAAAGTGAGCAGTCTTTTGGATCACCTCCCCAGCAGCCACAAGCCCAACCAACTCCACAACCCCAAGACCAACCACCCAAATCTGGAAAAGGAATAGCTGAAATCTACAAGCGAGTAGCGGTTCTTCTAGGAGCGGCAAAGACCGGAATGAAAGACGAGAATAGAAAAGAATTTGTCAACATTCTGAACAAAATGCTTGAGAGAAAATACATCGATAAGAGGGCGAGAGAGCTTCTGCTTTCGCGGTTCAACAAAAAATAATTTATTTCAAGTAAAAATGCCAATTATTTTTGAGAAAGACATTGACAAATACTATGACAAAGAGGAACTTAATCTTATTAAACGCGGATCTGGACTTTTCCCTGCAGGCCACTATCCAAGAAAAGAACGCTCTGGAATGGCCTTGCCGATTTGATCGCTCAGGGGGCCAAGATTTTTAAGGTCATTGGAGAGAACAAAGAGAACATCAAGAACGTTGCCGAAGCGGCTGGCAGTGTAGCCACAGCAGCCAAAAAGATAAAGGATACTGTAACACCTAAACAAGAGATTCAGCCTCCACTGGCCCCGCTGGCTCCATTGGCCCCAAATCCAGACAGTGTGGACCCTGCAGTCTATGAGAAGATGAGAGCTAGCATTAAAAAAGGAAGTGGTTTCAAATTTGACTAAAGGGTACTTTCCGAGGGTACAAGACTAGTCCCAAAATGACACATCTAAGTCCCGAAATGACACATCTAAGTCCCAAAATGACACATCTAAATTATTTATTATTTAAATTTTTTTTTCATCATAGAAAAAATGGACTTTTCAAACGACTTCAATCCTCACTGGACGCGTAATCAGATTAAGTTTTCTCATCACGAGTCAATTCCGAGTCACTTCAGATGCATTGTTGTTGGTTCATCAGGTTCAGGTAAAACATTCAGAGTCTTTAACATGCTTCTTAGACCTGGCTTTATCGACTATGACACTCTGCACATCTACTCTCCCACACTGTATCAAGATGAGTATAAAATGTTGATTTCTGGATTGCAAAACAAACTGCACAAAGAGGACATTATTGCATGTTTTAATAACCAAATGAGCCTTCCCAGTAACCCTGAAATTGTAGCTGCTGAATATGCAAAGCACCTCAAAGACAATGAAAAATGGCAGAACATTAAAGTGTTCACCTATGGAGATCCACAGGCTGATCCAAAGACCAAACTTCTACCCCAACCAGATGAGCTAGAAAAGGGGAGAAAGCATTTGATCGTCTTTGATGATTGTATGACAGGCCCACAGAAGCAGATAGAAAACTATTTTACAAGAGGGCGACATAACAATTGCAATGTAATTTACATTGCACAGAATTGGTTCGAGCTCCCGAACAAAACAATTCGTGGGAACTGCAATCTGATTCTCCTGTTTCCAACCATTCCACAGGACAGGCTAAAAAGATTTTACAATGAGGTCATTGCGCCTGCCTATTTCATAAATCCAACAAAAAACTCAAGCAGAAAGATTTCACAAGAGGAATTCGTTAATCTTTGCTATGACAAGTGGAATCAGCCTTACCAGTTTGTGATTATCAGCAAAGAAAAAAGAACTGTAATTTAAAATTTGCTATTAAAAGATGTCGATAAACTTTGCAGGTGAATCCATTTCTGGCAACAGCGCTCTTACATCAGCTCAGATATCCATCCTTGACAGGCGATATATCAACAGCGACGAAAAGATCCCAGAGATCAAACTGAATAAAAACAGACTGAAACAATTAGAGCGCTCCATGCACCAGTTGCAAATAAACATGGAAGATCTCAGGCTTAAAGTAGCTAGGCAGAAGTTTGAAAGTGATAAGCTTTATGTGCCGTTGTTAAACGCAACTAATGAACTAAGGTCAGAAATAACTTCGATAGTCTCGCTAATCAACGGCTTGAGATCGACAGTTAATCTTCTGAGAAACTCCATTGATAGGCGGATGCGCATTCTTGAAGAAGGAGTTTTCACAAACACAGTTAAAGTGAGGAATTTAGAAGAGTTCATGAACCAGTCAACAGCATTGCATGATAGAATTAAGAAAACGTCGCAACCAACACAGGTAAAGTGAGGAATTTAGAAGAGTTCATGACTCAGTCAACAGCGTTGCATGATCAAATCAAAGTAAGAATTACTGCAAATAAAGTCTTTGTAGATTTAGTTTTTACCGAATGGCAGAAATCGGTGAGAAGAATCGGTCGTCTTGAACGCTTGCATAATCTCAAAAACATTGACGCTGAAGAGGCACCACAGACCACAAGGGAAACAAGTGATCCAACCGACTTGTTTGAGATCATGCGTAGAATGGAGCTCACAGATAATGAATAGGCAGATTCAGAGACCTGTTGCCGTCACTGCAGACGAAGCAATCAACCGTAAAACAAATCTAACCACCACCAACTAGTTGCCGATTTTTTTTAAAAAATTCCCTAAAAAATGGATGCTCAAAACTCTCTTTATGATCCGAACGCTCCCACAACACCTAGTGCACCTCAATATGAGCAACAAAAACTCTACCCCGTCATTACTTGTAACTCTCAACAGTTTCGACTGGTGGAGATTCAAAAAATGCGAGATGATCTTGAAAAAAATATTTTCCACAACACAAAGAAAATTAAGCGCTATGACAACCACTGTAAATTTTTCGACTACAGCAATATGATTCTAGGATCTGTGTCTGTTCTATCTGGATCTGCTGCAGCTGTCTCAGTGTTGCCAGCCATCACAGCCCCAATCGCAATCCCGCTCGGCTCTGTGGGTGCTGCATGTGGACTTATTTCAGCAATTACTGGAGCAGTAGCGCGAAACAGGCGAAAAAAACTAAAGCAGCTACAGGAGAAGCAAGTAAAAGAGAAAGGGGTGCACACTTCAATCATAGGGTACATTTCAAGGGCAATCGAGGATAAGTTCATTTCAGAGGATGAGTTCAAAACCATTCAGGATCTTTATGAACAATCAATTCGAATGAACTTGAACATGGTCGGTACTGATGACATGAGTCAGCTGAAAAATGAACTCGAGAAAGTTTTTCAACATTATGTGGAAAGAAAGTCGGCAAGAAATTCGGCAAGAAGGACGACGAGAAATGCACAATGAACCCCTATGAAACACAGCCAAGAATAATTTCCTTGTAGGTCTTTCGTGTTTTGGTCATTGCATACAAAACAGTCATGCACAGCTCACCGCAAATATCACTGCTAAGACCTTGGAGAATAAAGTCTGAGCGATAATTTTTTTTATTATTTTTCCCCCTTCATATAATTTCTTAGCTCTTCTGGTACTGCCGTCCCATAGCTATCGAAGTAATAACACTTGTGCTTGCGATCGGGATCAATCACCCAGCAAACCCAATGAGATCCTGGCTTATCGGTGGTGTCAAAGTTCATGATGCCGCATTCCTTTCTTAGAGGAAAATCAGGCAGAGTGTCCCTCATAAATATTCCTCTAAAGTTTGGGATTTCCAGTTCGTTAGCCAAATCTTCAAGAAAGTTATTTGTCGTCATTTTTATGTCATTTTTTATGAGGTTTATTAAACTTTCTCTTAAATCTAAACCCAACCTCCTAATCTCCTAATCTACAGTGCCCGAATCTAACTTCCACCTCCTAAACCTAATCTCCAGTGCCCGAACGGTAGACTGTTAATGTTGTCATCAAAAATGAATCTTTTGTTATCTGCACCTGACAGTCCAATCTTCTTTTGCTGAATTGTGTGAATAATATGGTTTTTAGATTGTAGCTTTGAGAACTCATGTGATGTCTTTTTGTTGCAATTCAAGGCGTCTCTGTATTCAGCTTCATTAATTTCCTTCCTAACCACACGTTTCGGAATTCCCTTTGATTTTTTAATTGGGTCTGACGACTCACATTTTACAAAATAGGACTTTGCTCTCAACCCAATGAATTCAGTGATTATGTCACCAGCAATCTCGTCCTTCATTTTCCCAATCACTTTCTTGTTAGTGGCGTCAAACACTTGATCGCCATTCAGTGTCCTGAAAGATTCATCATACTCAGACAAGTCAAACAAATCTTTTTGCTGCAGCATGTCCTGATAAATGTCTTCTGTTTGAATGTCCATAATAAAACTGTCTGTGTCAGTGTACAAGAGTTTCATTTTATCCTTGTACTGCTGCTTCATGCCATAGAAGAACTGGTACATCAGACGTTTTGATTCGTCGAGACAGTGACACCTGTATAGATCGGCTTGCGCAGCGTCACCTTGGTTTTGTAAAATATGATCACACCTAAGTAGCTATTAAAGATATGGAGTTCTTTGAATGTTGGCTTTGACATATTTGCCTGAATAACAGCAGGCTCTGATGAGGTAACAAGTTTCAGGTTTGTTCTTTTCCGCTCATTCTCAAGAGTCTTGCCATAGACAGAGTTGTTGGCCAACTTAAAGAGGTTCTTGTCAAAGTCGTTGGTTGCTTTGGTCCTAAACTGGGTATTCTTATCAATGTAGGGTTTCATCCACGCTTCCTCTGTAAATGTAAGAGCCCTGTGAACTTGGTGACCCTACAACCAAGTGAGATAAAATACTGAAGCAGTTTGTAATGAATTTTGTAACGTGTCTTGTTGTTTAGATTCTGTGTTAGTTTTTCTGTATGTTCTTTTTCTGTTCCTGACAGGTGCCAAGTTCCATTATTATCATTGGGAGTTTCGATTATTTTCGGGCACTTGATGTTCTCTGGGAAGGGTGGAAAGTCAGAAAAATAGTCGTGAAGCTCTGGTGGAATGTAAACATCAACTTCATAAATGGCAGCCAATGAAAAGTCCTGTTTGAATTCTGATGAGGGTAGCCATCGAAAATCTCTAACTGGAAGATCTTGACTCATCGCCCACCCGTAGAGATTATTAGCGTCCAAGTAAGTAATGTAGTTTGAGGGCTGCTCCTTATTGTAAGATCAATGTAGGGATTGTTTGCTTTTGCATATCTATGTGCAAATTGAGATTCCCCCTCGCTTTGACGATTCGACAAAATTGTACATGTCAATGTCTGTAAGAAGTTCAATGTACCAATCTGGATCTTGATCCCATTTCATTTTAAGCAAAGATTCCCAGCTAGTGGCAGGCAGAGACACATAATGTGCTGGATCGAGGCCATATGCTGTGTACCAGGTGTATCTGAAGGTTTCAAACACATCGGCCAGCAGAAACACATCTGTGAAGAGGTAAAGCAGGTGATACTGGAAGAAGTTTTGACAATTAAAGTAATTATAGACATGCTTCGCGTGCTCATAGTCTTTGTCAGAGATTCCAGAGTCTGTTAGCTTTGAAAAGAACTTCTCCTGTGGTGGTAAACCTTCTTCAAATACGTGATACCCAGTAATATTTTCATAGGGGTAGAAGCCTTTGGTTCTCAGGAGTTTAAATGATTCATCACTGTTGTTAATTTTACTTGCAAACATCTTTGTATATGTACATTGTTCATCTTTTAGATTCTTGCTTAGTTCGTCTAGACTGGCAGCTAGAAATTGATATGAATCCTTCAGTCTTATTTTACCTGTACCCGAATTATCCTGTTTAATATCAACACACTTAAACTTCTCCTTGTTCTCTGCGATGCAATCAAGGTGTATGTCTGGAATCATGCCGATTTTTTCAACTATTAAATGCATGTCATAGTTCTTTGCGTTGTGACAAAATATCGTTAGATCATGAATGTTCGATTTTAGCTTTAGATTACAGGTGTTATGCGCTGCACCTCTAAATTTCCCAGTAAAGTGGCAGTGGTCCCTAACGGTGGGGTTTTTAACATCAGTGCAAGTTAAATGTTTCCTGCAGATGTGGCAATGAGTTGCTGATAGGAAATTACGTTCATCCTCCTCAGTCATCATTATTGGAACAGGTTGAAGGGTGCTAATCACTTTTTGCAACTCTAACATTCTGGCAATAAACTGCTCCACACACTGCTCTCCAAAGAAATAATTATACTCAACAAGTCCTTTTGTATTAATAAAGGCATATGCTACTGAATTGGGGACATGTTTTTGAGTTGGAGTTTGTTTTTGAGTTTCCGGCACGATTGAGCATTCGAAATCAGCATATACAACAAATGGGAGCTTCTCCATCTTGTGATAGTTCTTAAACCGGAGATACTTCTCTTCAGCTGAAGGAAGAGAGCAGTTTGTCGGGTGATCCTCGCATGATAATTCATGCTCTGTTAGTTTTTCAAAGCGTTCAGGTCCACTGTAATGCTTAAGGCACAAGCGGCAGATGGCAACAGCCTCGTGATGATTATTCAACTGCTCGTGAATGAGTCTTGAAAGATCTTTAATCCAAACATAGTGAGCCTCCTCTAGTAAATTACCAATCACTAGAAGATCCACTTCAGTCCGCCTTTTCCCCTCAGGATCTAAAACGTCTTTGCTACATCTGACCGGTTGAACTTTCTCAGTTTTTTCACTCCACTCAAAGACTGTGATTCTAATTTTGTTATTAAACACTTCTTCTAGCTTTGGGATCTGAGAATCGCCAAGCCTCCTTTGTCAAACCTGATTCCCTTCTTTTCGCATTCGATGAGATAGTAGTTGAAATAATTTTGATAATTTGAGGTTCTTTCGGGGTGGTGAGGGACACATCATGAAGAAGTGCAGAAAGAACTGCCCATAGGCACAGCAATTGTCTTTATTTTTAACATTTATGCAAGCTTTTTTGCCGGCTAGCTTATGCGGGAGCTCTATATAAGAGGAGGCTTTAAGTGGGTCATATTTCATGACCATGACAGTCGCTCTTTGAATCCCTCCCACGACCCATCCGGAACCTCTGGATGTAAACGCTTCAATTTTCTTATTGACATCTTGAAGGAAAGGATCCAGTGTGTCTGTTGGGGTGAATGGCTTTGCCTTTGTTGTCATGTAATACTCGAGATGCTCAGTGGGTTTCGCAGGCATATAAAACGCAATCTTGAATGATATCTGTAGTTTAAAGGTCTTGCGTGTTTTGAGTGTGTGATCAACAACTGATTGGATGCTGTCTTTATAGTCGTAGATGTTTGCGGTGGTATCCTTAATTGGGATTGTGTACTCTATGTAATGTTCTGTAAACTTCCTCTGTGCAAAATTAATCTCTTCAATGGCAAGCTCCGACTCTTTTAAATGGATTAATTGCTCTAATTTCTCTTGTTCCTGCTTATTTTGTGGGTACTTTGCTTTTTCACCAGTGAGAGTTTCGTATTTGTTAACTAAGTTGCGACTCCTCTCTTGGTGTTCCTTTGCAGGATTTTTTATAGGCGCATACTGGTTGGATTCTAATTGTTTGATGATTTCCAACTGTTTTTCATAGCTTCCCAGGTGACCAGGGTCGGTGTTAAACGTTTGTTTACATGCTTCTCTTAGTAAATTACTTTTGTCTTGAAATGAGACGCCTTTTGAAAAATATTTGTTGACTAAATCTTTTGCTGGATTAGCTTTTGGCATTTTTTTCTATAAAATAAAAAAAAATTTTGAGGGTGACCACCCTGATAGAAAAGTTGAACTGTTTCTACACCCTATCAGTAGCGTTAGGTTTATGAAGCTGGATAAAGTGGGGTTTTAAACCTCATCACATCCGCATTATTGTAAACCCAGCATTGTGCAGTGTCATGATGGCTTTGACAATGTCAGACTTGCTTACAGAATTTTCATGCTCACAATCATCACGATCGGGGCAGCCCTCTCCTGCCTTAATTGTTATACCTTTGTCTCTTGCAATCTTTTGCAATTCAAGCTGGTGGGCTCTATCATTACCAGCTTTAACGGCAGTTGCTACACCTCCAGCTACACCACCTGCGGCACTTACGACGCCTGCAATGATTGGGATAAGAGCTGCTAATGGTAGGATTCCTCCTGACTTTTCATCTGTTATGCTGTGTCTTTGCTCATTACACTCAACTATTTGCTGCGTGGGATCGATTTTTACTTTGGCACCTTTAATTGATATAATACCTGGTTTCTTTGATTCAATGATTTTATTGAGTTTATTGATGGTTCTGGTTTCAATCTTTGTCATTTTTTATTTTAATATTTTAATTAATTTCTGTGTCAGCTGGTATCACTAGGAGTTCAGCTCTAGTGAATGACCGCGTGGGGGATTTAGGGTTAAAGGCCTGAGATAAAAAGTAATAGTCACCGGAGTCGGAGGTAAAATGTCTGTCTATTTTATGTACATCAAGGCTGAAGTATGGATCTGTAGCTCTTCTTTTGGTGTCCTTCTCTAGCTCTCCAGGTAGATATAAAAAGCGTAGAAACTCAGAGTTTGTCAGTATGTATGGTGATTCAACTCCTGGAAGCTTAGGGTAGTTCGAGGTGTGTTTTGTGTTGTGCGTGTTGTGTGGGGTT
Organism: Macrostomum lignano; assembly: GCA_002269645.1. Taxonomy (NCBI): domain Eukaryota; kingdom Metazoa; phylum Platyhelminthes; family Macrostomidae; genus Macrostomum; species Macrostomum lignano. The sequence goes on from NIVC01004675.1 coordinate 16,960, forward strand.
GTCGTGTTGTTGTCTGTTCTATGAGATGCCTTAAGTTCGACAGTGTCTTGTTTAATTGCATGGGACGGTTTCAATCCAGTCATGCGTGTGACTTCATTGTTCAGTTGCTCTATAACAGTGGGGAGTCTTTCTGTCCACTTGGTATAGTACTGCCCCGCACTCAGTTTGAGTTCTTGCGCTGTCTGCTTAGTGAATAGCCTCTTGGCTAGAGTTAGATTGAATCTTTCCACAAAAGCCTGGTCTCTGTGCAAGTTTGTTCTGCCATAGCGAATCTCTGTGTTTTTCTTTTCCATAAGGGATTTCACTGCACCCATGAATTCCTTACCCGGGTCGGTCATAAAGATTTGGGGGTATGTGAGCGGAGAGTTTTTATAAATATCTTGCAGTGCGCTGGCAACAACCTCTGACTTCTTCGTCTTGAGTGGGCGAGCTTCCTTATATCTGGAAGCAATGTCTATTACTGTGAGAGCATACTTGTAGCCCGAGTCATTGGGGAGAAACAGAAGATCTGCTTGGTGCGCCTCATTAGGTTTATAAATACTGAAATGGGGCCTTTCAAATTTTACTGGTGGGAAATAGACTTGGTAGACTGCTTGCTTAGAGAGCCACTTTTCTACTTTATCTTTTGGTTCCTTACTTAGTTCTGCGAGTTTGGTGACAGCATTTTTTCCTACAAAGAATCCTTTGTCGCTGTAGTAGAGTTTTTTAAGTTTCTGATCTGTCATTTTTTTTAAAAGAAAATTTAAAATAAAATAATGCAGCGCTCTGGTGGTAAGTTAGATTCACATGGACTGATAGAAAAGCTTCCTCATCCAAACAAAGGCTGGACACTTCCCGGCTATAAATATTGCGGGCCTTTGAATCCACTTGAAATACAGTTAGATAAAAACAATAATCCACATCCTGGGCATGAGCCTGTGAACGAGCTAGACTCTGTCTGCATGTGGCATGACATCAAGTATAGAGATTTTCCTGAGGAGAAGAATCGGTGGGACAAAGAAATGCTTAAGAGACTAGACAATATAGGGGCTTCAAGCGGATTTCGTGAGTCGATTGCTAGGAAATTAGTCAAGGCGGTTATTTTTGGTAAGTCTAAGTTGGGGTTAGGGATCGACGACGAGGGTGGGTGTTTGGGGAGAGAGGGTGGGTGTGCGGAGTGCTCGGGAGCAGGGTTTATTTTGTGCGCTCCTAACAATGAATTGGGAAGGCTCTTGAAAGATATGGGGGTAGAGAGAGCGCGCGTGGGGGGAGAGAGATTTTCACTTTAACTGAGCCCAGCCGAGGAAGAATTCCGTCTTGAGGGAAGGCCAGAATGCAAAGGATTTCGGCCTCGCGCAAGGCCAGAATGCAAACGATTTTGGCCTTTTGGCCTTTTGGCCTTTTGGCCTTTTGGCCTTTCGGCTTTTTGGCCTTTCGGTTTTTTAACGCAATTGCCTAATGATTTCTGCAAAGTTATAGTAGCTGTTGTAATCTTTTACGTAGGTTACTCCATACTTATGAAACCAGTGTCTTTGGAGAGCTAGATTAATATTAGGGACATTGATATCAACGTCGGGCCAATATTTTCTCATGTACTCGCTGCATTCTAGTTTGCATTGGTACTTGCTCTTGTAATTAGGCTCGTGCGCTTTGTAATAAGAACCTGGAGAGACGACTGGAAACATTTTTATTGAAAATTTAGATTTTTTCAAAGGGTAAGGACCCTGCGCTGATGATTTAAAGTCTTAGGGATCTGGTTTCATGTTGCGAATTGAATGTGGGGATAAGAATGCAGATTGTTTTCTGATTGTTTCGAAGATGCTATGGGTGGATGTTGGTGTCAATGAACATAACAGGTGTTAGTGGACATCTGTTATGCACTGATTCTGTCAGGGATAATATGGATGGATTTAATACGATTATGTTCGAAGTTTTCGGAGCAAGTGCGACCCCTCCACTTTTTCATGATTCTGTCAGGGATAATATGGATGGATTTAATGGGATTATGGAGGACGTTTTGTGAGCGAGTGCGACCCCCCTTTTTTCTGATTCTGTCAGGGATAATATGGATGGATTTAATGGGATTATGGAGGACGTGAAAAATTTTGTCCCAGAAGCCCCCTCATGCCTTCTACTTGAAAATAACTTTTGACTTCATGCCACTCATCCCGTAAAAGCCAAACATTTCAACTTTCCAGCATCAGATCAAAACACGTTATTTATAAATTTGAGTAGTTTGCCTATCGTAGATCATGAGTATGAGTATGAGTATGATGGTTTTTAGGCTTTTTGAACTCTATGGTTTATTCTTTATATAGTAACATATGTTTTAACCACGGTCTGGGCGCAAGGAGGCCTATTTATTTTTTTTCATTTTGGGCGGCTCCTGCTGCACTCGGCCATGCCCAAACATCCCGACGCGCCGCTATCTGTCTGTCGCTTCTCTGTGTTTCTCTTTCTGCGGGTCACCTATCCATTCGGGGACAATACCAGCTTCATCAAGCCCACAACAACAGTCTGCATCATCAGTCAGCATTCTATGCATACGAGCCATCTATCAATCTATCAGCCGTGTTCCTCTCCTTGATCCCCTCTACCTCTTTTCTGTCTCTCTTTCTCTCTCTCTCTCTCTCTCTCTCTCTCTCTCTCTCTCTCTCTCTCTCTCTCTCTCTGTGTGTGTACTCGTACTCCTCCAGTGGAACTAATTTGAATTTTGCTTATTACGAGTACTAGAGACTACAGTCTGTGCTTACCATATTTGCCTATTTATTTACTCAATAGCGAAATTACTAACCGCAAGATTTATTATTTTTGTTTTATGCTGCTTATTGCCTGAATAATTAATTTCATTATTTTTTTCTTTATTTCATTTCCATAACTTTAATCTTCAAGTTTAATATTGAACATATTTTATATATAATCTTCTTCGCATATTTTTCGTATATTTTACTGTCAGTAGACTGATTGGAGTATTAATTAAATCTAAAGCTGAGTGGATCGATCGTTTAACGCGCATGTCCTCCTACCTAGACGGCCGCCAACTCAAATGCGGGACTTGTATATATCAATGCAGAATTTTCTTACGCAACAAATAGCTAGGCTGTTTTAATGTTGAAAATTTTAAAATGAAGTTCGTTAAAAAAGCAGAAAACACCTTTTAAACCTTTAGTCCTGCCTTTCCAGTAGAGGGTTTCAAAATTTAATCATTTTTTTCCTTTATTTCCTTTCCATCATTTTAATCTTAATGGCTTGCTAAGCCGCTTTCTTTTGCGGTGAAGTATGGTAAAGCTGTGGAAAGCTGTGAAGAGGCGTTTGGACGGCGCCGTGAGTGAGAATGTGAGTGGTAGAGATAAGGACAGACAACGTAGAAATATACGCTCGTACTTAATTAGAAATATATAGATTGCTTTAGTCGTCCTTGGGAGGGATCCGTTAGTGTTGTGTAGTGACCTAAAATATTACATTACTTGAACAGTAAATTTATTGGGCATATTTTATGAATTATATCCTTCGCGTATTTTTCTTATATTTCTACTGTCAGTATACTGATTAGATAATTAAATAAATGTCCTGTATAATTTAGACTAGGTGCTTTTGTTGCACGTTGCATTTTTATCTTGGCGGTCCAGCCAAGTACATATTAATAAATATATTGAAGCTGTCTATAGGCCTAGCTCACATACCTTTCTAAAGTACAACTGTAACTGCAATACACAATAGTTGGCATTGTAAGGACAAAAATATCGCAATCTCTGGACATAAGACCCTTCTCACACCAAGCATTAGCTGCAGGGGGATTCGTGCGTTCGGTAGCAGCGAGGAAGCGTTGCCGCCCTTTTTTAACCCCTGGCCACCACGGGCAGCTGGTGCTGCGGTGTCGTGCAGAGAGATCCGGTGGTGCCGGTGTCCGCAGCGCGGTCCCCCTACGGAGAGTCCAGGAGGTGGATGGTCGCTCGCCCGGTAGCCCTTAGGTAGCCGACGAGCTGGTAGAGATTCTCGGGCCTGAAAACGGTGGAGAGGTCCGGTTTTGGGTCTAGGTAGGTGAGCCTGTCCTGAGTAAAGGTGGGGCATTCTCAGATAAAGTGCTCCGCATTCTCGACGACCCGAGACCCGAGATCCGAGACGGGCCATGGTCAACGCCCTGGTGTCCCTGCGGTTGCGTCGAAGCAGGGCGGAGGAAGGACAGAGGGCAGCCCCGCGGGATTGCCGGCAGTCGGGGGCGTTAGCCCACCTCTCCCTGTGCTTTTAAGCCACCCACTAGTTGATCCAAGTGGTGATATTCATATTACTCTTAGTAGTCTAGTACGCTGGTATCTTCGTCAGTCACAGCCACAAAAAATCGCCTGCCAAAAAGTCCTCTGGTTGGTGCAGCAGAATTTAAACGCCCGAGCAGAGTCCCATCTTCGGCTATGGGCAAATCCCCGACCAGCTTAAACACTCCCTATCTGCAGGGTGGGCCCCCGCCTCGTTAGAGTGGGGGGGGGCATGACGTGAGGTTAGAGTGAGGCAGTGTGGTCCTGCTTATACATTTACGGCCCGCCGAGAGCAGCAAAGGCACCTTAGCAGTCGGAGGGTCCATACAGAGCCTTGCCCTCGCGCCTGAATGCTACCTTAATCCCTCAATTCAGGCGGGCGATCTGTGATCATGCAGGGACCAGCAGTGGCGGCGACAGCTTTTATCCGACACTTGCAGTCAATCTCCCATTCCACGAAGTCCCTGAATTCTTCCGCTATTCTCCACTATTCTCCACTCTCCACTAAACTATCAATGGACAGCACTTCAAATTAGTAGATTGAGGCATCCGTTTATATGATTCACTTCTTTATCCAAATTTCAAATTTAGAAATAACTCGTGCTTCGACAACTAATATCTATAGAAGGACTCGCATTTTCTGGCGAGTTTCAAATCGTGAAAATTTCGATGGAGGCCGGCTTACCCTGCATAGTTCATCAGCTAGAGAGATTTATTTGTTTTGTAACTAAAATACATTGCATTTATATCCTTATTTCACGAAAGTAGTCCATTTAATTACCTTGACATGCTTACTCTGGCTGAAGGGAGCAATCAGAGTAAGCGTCCAGAAAGTCCACACACGTGGACAACATACACACACACACACACACACTGATATTCCGATATATCTCTCTAACTTTGATCCGCACTATCACAGAAAGCTTTGACTCACCTGAATTGTTGAATTTTGGCGTTCATCGAAATCAGAAGCTTTCGGAACTTTTTTAAAATACAGAAATGCACTTAAGTCTTAATCGACAATGGACGTCTCGGTCATCATTGGCATGAGGCATCAAGAGTGTATTAAACGTACGTAGACCTTATTTAGACAATATAGAAACAGGCTAGAAAAGTAAAAAGAAGTTGGCCCTTTGCCCCGTATGAAAATGGGCTGTTTTATAGATTAGACAGTTTAATTTCTATACAACGTATGTGTAATCTTCTTGCAATATTTTCAATGGTATCATGACTTCAATTCTGTGCGATCGTTAGTTAGATGCTTGGAAAGCCTTTTAATTCAACTGCATTAGCCTCTTTGAGCGGTGAGCCCACTTGTCTGCTATTTATTGTTTTTTCATCTTTAATTGTTTTTATTAGGTTTGTTTAGTATATTCTTTGTTGCGAATAAATTCGTTCCTCCACAAGGATCGCTTCCTCGTAGGTTTTGCATCGCCCCACCAAATGCCACGTCTGCTTAGCCCGTATTTCCCCAACTGAATGCATGTAAGCAATCTGTACAATTTGAACACACCTGAGCTAAATCCTGACTCTATTTCAGTAACGGAAAATGCAAGCGCAAAGCTTGCAGTCCAAGGTGCAGATTCGAGAGCTACTGCGCCAGTTTGCCCCAGATCTAGACTCGTCTGAGTGGGCAGGTACTCTCTTTGGGCATCTGAAAAGGCATAAGATCAATGAGCTGTCACTGCTGTCTCCCGAGTCCGACTACAGCACTCTCGCAGAGAATGCAGAGACAGAGGAAGAAGCCAGAGCGCTGATTGCTTTTCTAGAAGCCATGCGTACCAGTGCTGGGGAACGGCAAGCGGCCCCCAGCCAGGTAGACTTTACATTTTCAAGAGGAAAAACCCCTTCAGCACCATCGGTGCAAACAGATTTTGCTCACTGGAATCCCCAAGCAAATATGCAATCACACTGGCACATGGGTATGCACGGCTATCATCCAAATATGCCGATGGGCCCGCCGTTTCACCAGCCGTTTACAATGGACTGGCAACGTTTCAACCATCCAGCTCAACAGTCAGCACCTGCAGGAAGAAATGAGGGCGAATCAACTGGACAGCAGGTTCCTGTGGGTCAGCAGTTCTACCACCAAGACCACCTAGGGACTATGCGACAGCATGGCCAACCAACTGGACAGCAGGTTCCTGTGGGTCAGCAGTTCTACCACCAAGGCCACCTAGGGACTATGCGACAGCATGGCCAACCAACTGGACCGCAGGTTCCTGCTGTTCCACTTTCTTCCACAATGCCGCTACCCTTTTCTGGACATCCAGACAATCATCACTACATGCATCCACAGTTGAACTACTTTGGCCAGCAGCCTTACTTGGAATCGCAGTTCTACGGTCAAATGAATCATCAAATGCAACAGAGTCAATGGCAGCAACAGCAGCAGCAGCAGCAGCAGCAGCAGCAGCAGGAACAAATATTCGTCAAAAGCAATGAACAACGTCATAAGGCAGAAGTTTTTGAAGAGAGTTCAGAAACCTGCATCCCTGACAGCGATCCGAAGCTTTCTGAGCAGTCCATAGCTCTCAAGAAGCCTTGTTATCAGACAGGACACGTTTCTGCAGGCTTAGAATATTCACGTGAACTAAGAACGCCCTCTCAGTCGGACCACTTTCAACAGTGTCAAGAACAAACGGCAAAATTTGCGACTGAACCGTCAAAAGGCAGTTTATACCCGCAAATTAACCCTGAAAAAACTGAAGAAAGAGAGGTCACCAGTGCTGGGGAAGATCCTCAAGAAGAAGTCTTCGATGATAGTCAGCCGCAAAGTAATGAGGCAGTGTCAAAGCCAGAAAAGCCAAAAAAGACTAAATTTCCCCGGTTTAAACGACTTTCGAAGAAATCGAAAAAAGAAGAGGCAACAGATAAGCAAGGCACAGAACAGCAAGAAGCTGTCAGTAAATCCTGTACTGCTGATCAACTGGACGAAATGACTAGGTCTGGCCGTCGATCCTTAGTTGAAAGCGGCAGTCTGCCCACTGAAAAATCAAAGAACGAAAGAGGCTCGACAATAGAGAGGAATGGTCAATCTCAATCCCGTCGAAGTCAAGTAAAAACACACCAGAGAAACCTGGTTTCCGAGCTGTACTTGACTGAGTATTTCCCAGAGAAAATTCGTCTGTGCCAATTAGTCAAAATTGTCGATATAAAACCAATGGACCAACCGGCTGAAGTAAAGAAACAACGGAGCATCTTCAAAAGCCTTCTACGAGCCTCTATTCGAGCAAAAAAGAAGAAAGGGGACAATGCGCTTGCATGGAGCTTGCTAAGAGGACTGATGAGCTATGATGGGACAGTCAGAGACCTGGTCCCGAAAACTAATTCACCGAATAAGCCGTCCGCCAGCAGAATGCTGCTTGAAGAAGATGATGATGCTGATTTGGATGACGCCTTGAATCCAATAGATATTCTCATAACATGTTACCAGTGCTGTGATAAAGAGGTGCAACAGGTTCTGTGTAAAATTTTGTTTGCCTGCAAACTGGCATTTCCATTCATTTATTACAATGGAAAATCGCTGACAATGAGCCACTGGAGCCTAAGAGACATTGTTGTGGAGTTTCGCGACCAAAATGACACTTACGTATCCACAAGTTTCATATCTGATCAAAAGTTTAAAGTCGTTTCCTTCGTTAGAATCGGAGAGCTGCCCGAGTCAAAATCTCGCTTGCTCAACTCTCTCCTGAACGGAAATGACCATGCAACATTTTTTCACAGGGACTGCACCGGTGGGCATAGTCGCAGAGTTTTAAGCAACGGGCTTGTCGAAGCAACAATCTTAGTAGTATAGGAAAAGTAGGTTTGAGCGCAACCCATTTTGAAAAATCACAAAAAACAGATAAAAATCGACTAAAAACAGGTGAAAATTGTCTGAAAACAGTGATTTTAGTGATTTTTCAAAAGTTTCGAAAAATTGCTTTTTGCGCGATTTCGTGAGTAAAACCACAAGAAATTTTTGATTCGTGGGTTAAAATAACCTATTTTCAGGTTTCATCATTTCAAAACTAGCATCAAATTTAATAATAGTCTTTTCTCCCATTGCATAACGCCCTTCAATAAGCCAATCTTACTAGCTTTGCTTTTAACGATCAGTCAGCTACCATCTATGCATAAAAATTGTCCACTCGAGGCATTCAATGCTTTTACAAAAGTCAATAATTTGCTCCTGCACATTCGCTTTGTCCCGAGGCTTTGAAATGGCTTTAATGCTGTTCTAGATTTGTACTTAAAGATAATAGAAGACATTCAAGAACATGGAGCGCTAATTTAAATTTTTCGTGGCATGCATACTCGACTACTAGAGCACTAACCGCAGCACTCAACATTTCTATTGGCTGCCAAAATTTCTGCCAAAACCAAAATTTTTGCCAAAATTTCTGCCAAAAAGTGTTTGGTTTTGGCATCCAATAGGAGTGGCTCGTGCAAATCTTTTGTGTTCACCCTCTATCTAGCTGTAAAAAAAGACATGAAGTGGGCCACGCAAGTTACAAACGAACAATGCTCTCGCGACCCTACCTACGGACGATTTCACTAACCCTTTTCTAAATTATGTATCTTAAAAATGGAACAAATAGCAGGAGAAATTCTCCTCAAAGCAATTTTTATATTGTGACTCAGCTTTAACGTCGTGCGAAACCCACACTGAGTGAAGCGTATGGTCAAATAGGCTCTCGCAGGAACTCTAAAAATTGGTCAAGGACAGCTTCCATTACACAAAGTTAAATTTAATTCACGTAAATCAAAATTGCTATAATGAAAATTAATTATAAAAAATTAAAAAAGATAACAGCTCCTTAAAATCCGTTTTTAGGATACACTTCGCATAACTTATGCAAATAATAATAATGGTTTTGTATTTTAAATATTAAAGTAGTGATTATTAAAACAGTAACAAAAAGTCCTCAAACGCCTATGAAGAACAAAATTAAAACATTAGAGCAATTTATTAATATTGACAAATTAGTCCATGATCGCCACAAGTCATCAATCATCTAGTTTTAGTTAGCTGATGAAGCAGCAGTACCTCGGTTGTCAGCAGTGCCTTGGATGTCAGCAGTGCCTCGGATGTCAGCAGTGCCTTGGATGTCAGCAGTGCCTCGGTTGTCAGCAGCGCCTTGGATGTCAGCAGCGATCTCATAGGGTGGTGGAAGGCTATCATCTTCAGTATCCAAATCACCAATCGCTTGCATGGCTTGAGCTTGGTTTTGATAGGATAGTGCAATAGCTTGCATGCTTTTTCTTTTTGCCACATTTTCCTTCAGAAGCTTCAGGAGCTTATCCTCCTCCGTAAAGGACTTGAAGGTATCTAAACCTTGTAGCTTATTGATTAGTCTCTCAGAACCTAGATCTGCAAATATAGTTAATGGCATGAGCCTTCGAATCTTTTGCTTTGTGAGTTCGAATTCCTTTCGATGATCCCTATATCTCTTGCGAAGTTCCTTTTCGGATGGCATGTCTATTAAAGCTTTTTATTGTTGCAATGAATTTGGAGAGAATTATCAGCCATCTTTCCAAATTCATTCCTGTATTAATATTATGTGAAAATACAAAAGCAGCGCATAACCTCAATTCTCATTGGTATCTCATTGATGACAACCAATGAGAAAGCGACACCGGGTGAATGGAATGCAACTTTGCAGGCTCATGCCAGATGCAGAAAAAATTCTATCCACATGAGTCAGAATTGTAGTTACTTGAGATGCATGGCATCGCACTGCACAATGCACACTGAAAGAAACTATGTTCCTTTTTTCTTTAAAGCAGAATGACTCAACATTCTTTCTAGCTTTTCGCATCAAGAATGAAGCAAAGCAACTAACCTAACCCTAACAGTTTAGCAGATGAGTCAATAAGAATTTATTGTTCCTTTATCAATAGGTTTTGAATATCAGCATGCTGCAGCAGGAATTGAGCACCTCTTAAACCCCAACTCTAAAGCACGGCCATGGCAGTTTTTTCTCTATTTTCATGACTCAGTGCGCATGTAAGAAGTCGCTTAGGTGGCTTGATAAAAACCCGCTTTAGTTTTGGAAGCAATACAACACACGTTTATCAGACAGACTAAAGCAAACAGAGTGAACATATAAATCACACAACTCAGCAACAACGAAAAGGTAAGAAATAAGAGTTTTGTTCTTGTGTTGATTTTGATACTAGCTAAATAGTTATAATGCCCTACATTTTAGAATCCCGTATGGAGGCAGCAATGGCATCATTCGAATCCGACCTCGATAGTCTTATCAAGGAGATTTTTTGTAGTGGGGATTTAAAGCATTGTAAGAAATGGATAGGAGAATATAACAAGGTTGCTAGAAAATTTAATAGGAAGAAGTTTGCTATTCCAACTTTTCGAGGTAGATTGGAGAGAGTGGACAAGACAAAGGAACGAATAGCAGAAGCTGCTAAAATACTGCGGGATTCGATGGAGCATCAAGAGCCGGGAGAGATTAATGAATTTATGGACGGAGAGTATCAATTTCAGGATGCAATTACAGAACTTAATTCCATTGATAAAATGATAAACGAGCTACAGTGCCGGGGCTTGCAGTATGGAATTAAGTCTGGTCAGATATTAATAAGAATGAAGCTTTCATTGAGTGACGAGGAGTATAAAGTATTTTTGTCTAGACTACGCTTTAAGTCCGCGTGGGGGAACTATTTAGTCCGAGTGGCTCGTCTAAGCACAGCACATCCAATTCTGTGGCGTTGTGGCATCTCACTGTTTCGCCTACGTTCTATAATCAAGTACGCTGAGAAAGCCCTGGAGATGCTGGAGGAAGAGGAGGAAGATGCACTTCTGATCTGATGAAAATCTTATTGCGCGCGTTGTGAATCATAACATCTGACTCTCATTATGCTGACTATTCTTTTTCACATCGAATACTGCAGTATCTGGTTCTTTTTTGCTCGTTGCTTTTTCACATCGAATACTGCAGTATCTGGTTCTTTTTTGCTCGTTGCTTTTTCACATCGAATACTGCAGTATCTGGTTCTTTTTTGCTCGTTGCTTTTTCACATCGAATACTGCAGTATCTGGTTCTTTTTTGCTCGTTGCTTTTTCACATCGAATACTGCAGTATCTGGTTCTTTTTCTGCCTATTGTAATATCGCTTATACATTTCTAATTGCTTAATCCTGTGGATGCCACAATAAATTTATAACGTCATTACATAATTTTCCTGCTAAATTTATTTTATAAAAAATGGAACAACTCAGAAAGATGAGTGATGAAGAATTTGAACAATACATTCAAGCTGAGCGGTTTCGGCGTCAGCAGCAAAAGCACACAGATAATGAGCCTATAGCGGAGTCCAAAGAAGATGAAGTGGCAGCTCCGCAGATTGGTGATGAAATAATACTACATAAATCCTTTAGAGAGAAGTATAATAAGAAGTCAGAAATTTCAGAGTATGTCATTAGGAATGTTAATGAAGGTTATATAACAAAGGTTTTTATTCAGTATGAAGATGCAATTAAAGCAGTGTTGGAGAAAGTTAGAGATGGTGGACGGAGTAAGTTCAACTTGCATTTTGAACTAGAATTCAAAAAGAATTTTAACGAAGACATTCCTCCATTCACAGTCTATGACAATGAAAGTGGATTCTACAATATTCAGTCAGATTCACAGTATGACACTGCCCTTAGCGAAAGACAGGAGACATTGGAAAAGTTCATTGATGAGTTCTGTGAGAAGGGATCAGATAATGTCTTTGTGCAGATAAAATCTATCTACATCAGAGTTGCCAAGGTTTCTAGCATTCAGGGAGGATCCTTCTTTACTAACAATGAAATTAAAAAATGTCGATCAATTCTTAACATTCAGAATGATGATGAGAAATGCTTCCTCTGGTGTGTATTAGCTGTTAAACATCCACAAAATAAAGATGGTTATCGAGTGTCAAAATATAAACCATATGAAAAAGAACTTAATCTCACCGATATCCAATTCCCCATGAGAATAAAAGATATAAAAAAGTTTGAAAGACTAAATGAAGAGTTTGCTGTTAATGTGCTGTATTATGAAGGTAAATTCCCAGATACACTACAACATCTCTATGTCTCACCTCATAATCAACGAACTTATGTAGTAGATTTACTATACCTGGAGGAAGATGGTAAGACTCATTATTGTCTGATAAAAAATCTTACAACATTAGTTTCAAAACAAACTGGAAAGCGTGTAAATCACAAGTCATTTTTATGCAGAACATGCATGACTGTTTACACAAGTGAAAACGTGTTGGCCGAGCACTCAAGGTTGTGCGGTAAAAATGCACCCGGTCTTTATAAATTACCTAAGGAAGAATCGAAGCTGAAATTTAAGAATCATATATTCAAACTAAAGCTACCCATCGCTATCTATGCTGACTTTGAAGCAACAACTGAACCCATTGAAGCACAAAGTAAAAGCTTCACTAAGATTTTAGACAAAGAGTCATATACTCTAAAAGTAGCAAATCAGAACGCAATAGCTTACGGTTTTTATATCCATTCTGAGTTACCCGAGGTAATTAAATCGAAGTATGAAGGATATTGTGGCACAGATGCCAAGGAAAAATATGTTGATAGAATGGTTGAAATTTATCAACAAATTAAGAATGGTCTGAAGGAGCCTAAGCATATTAATCATAATTTGACATCGCAAGAGGAGGCTTCTTTCTGTAAGGCTAAACAATGCTACATATGCGAGAAGGAGTTTGATATGGTTCCAGATATGAAGGTGCATGTGAAGGAAATTGACAGTAAAGTTACTATAGAATCTTGGTGCAAAAAATGTCTGAACAAGAGCAATAATATAAGTAAATATAAGATCACAAAGCAACAATGGAAAGAGTTTTACAGGGCTGAAAAATGTGCGAATTGTAAAAATGACTTTACACTTAAGCTAGGTAAGGTAAGAGAACATTGTCACTATAGTGGCAAATATAGAGGGGCTGCCTGTAAATCCTGCAATGCTCTCGAGAGTAAGAAGCGAGTAATCCCAATCTACTTCCAGAATGGATCCCACTATGACTTTCACTTCTTAGTGACACACTTAAAGAGCAAAGAGACCATGGAGGATAAATTATTTCCTCCACTATCTAAAACTTCTGAAGAGTACATTTCTCTCGAGTTTGGATGTAACAAAGTAGTACTGAGGTTCCTAGATTCATACAGGTTCTTGGCTTCCTCGCTGGATATCTGCGCAAAGTCCCTGAAGGATGAAGACTTCATCATAACAAAGAAATACTTTAAAAACGACAGCGATTTTCAATATGTTAAGCGCAAGGGTGTATTCCCATATGAGTATATCAGAAGCTTTGGAAGATTAGCAGAAACTGAGTTACCACCATTGAAAGAGTTTTACTCGAGGTTGAAAGGTGAAGACATTTCTTCAGATGAATATGATTTTGCAAAACAAATGTGGAAAACTTTTAATTGTAAGAATTTGGAGGATTATATGATGCTGTATCTTAAGGTTGACGTTCTATTATTAGCAGATGTATTCGAACGCTATAGAACATTCTTCCTGAAACACTTTGAGATTGATCCAGCCAGATGCTTCTCAGCACCAGGATTGAGTTGGAATGCTGGGTTGAAGAAAAGTAAAGTTGAGTTAGACTTGCTGGCGGATATCGATATGATTCATATGATTGATAGTGGAATAAGAGGTGGATTTAGCGGAGTTCTAGGGTCACGATATGTAAAGGCAAATAATCCTTATCTTCCAGGCTATGATTTAGAAAAACCAACTTCCTACTTACTTTACGTTGATTGTACAAATCTCTATGGTTATAGTATGTTGGAACCCCTTCCTTTTTCTGACTTTAAATGGGAAGCTGATTCCAACTATTATAAAAATCCTCCTGAAGGACGGGGCTGTCTTGTTGAATGTGATCTTGAATATACAAAAGAATCAAAAAAGAAAACGTATGCCTTCCCATTAGCACCTGAAAGTACAACTGTGTCAGAAAGTGAATTGAGTGAATATCAGAAAGGATGTCTAGAAGTCGAAATGAAAAAGATTGGAAAAGTTCCTAAATTGATCCTTAATTTAAAAAATAAAACAAAATATATCGTACATCATAAGCTATTGCGATTCTATGAAGAGATGGGCTTGAAAGTGACAAAAGTACATAGGACGATTTCATTCAATGAAAAGCCATGGTTAAAGGAGTATATCGAGTTTAATACGATAGAAAGAAAGAAGGCAAAAGAAGCAAAAATTGAGTTCGAAGACAGTCAGTTCAAAATGCTTAATGTAAGCATCTTTGGCAAGACAATGGAGGATGTTAAAAAGAGAAAGCGATTTGAGTTGCTGACAAGTGAGGATGAGATATCTAAGATAATATCCAAGCCAGATTTCATAGACTTCAAAATCTTCAATGAAAATCTAATTTGCATTCACCAGCGACCTAAGAATATCCCTCTTGGAACAAAGCCAACATACGCTGGACAAGCAATTCTGGATCTCTCGAAATTGCATATGTATGAAACATTTTACAAAGTTTTCAAGTCCAAATGGGGGGATAATGTTGAGATTGTTACCTCTGACACCGACTCATTCATTCTTCATATAAAGACAGAAAATATTTATAAAGACATTGCTCAGATGAAGGAGCATTTCGATTTGTCGCTGTATACTAAAAATTTTCCGATTGATTTACATGATATGAATAATTGTGGAAAGCTGGGAACATTCAAGGATGAATTGGCAAAATATGATTGCATAATGACAGAAGTAACCGCTCTAAGATCGAAAGCATATTCATTTAAAACAGTTTATGTCAGCACTCAAAAGGAAGGGAAGGAAGAGAAAAAATTAAAGGGAATCTCAAAGTCAACAGTGAAGCATCATGTACAATATGATGACTATAGAAATATACTACTTGATTATAACGAACCAGTCTATAGGAAAGTGTATAGCCTTAGATCAGACAAGCATAACATGACTTTAATAGAACAAAATAAGAAGGCTATTAGTCCTTTCGATGACAAAAGATACATTGAATCCAATGGAATTATAACACATCCTCATGGATTCAAATAAGTTTAAAAAACCAAACAATTCAATTGCTTAAGAAGTTTCTTGCGCTGATCATTAAACTCAACATACTTCCTGATCTCTTTTATTTTTTTAACTAACTTGTCGATTTCATCTTCAATAAATGCTTCTGCAAAAACAATAGCAGTTTCAAGAAAACATTTGCGATCACTTAATTTATCAATATATCCATAATCCGGTTCTATTATTCCACAATGTGTACGCACCTCCCTAAAGTTATTTATTTGTATTTCTCTATCAATGCGCTTTATTTCATCTTGGTATGCATTTAGGAGAACTTTTATTGCAGCCATTTTCTAGAAAAAAAATTATACAATATTAATTGTAGGGAGGTGCACTTGGAGCATTTGATTGAAGATTGAGTGTTGCCGAGTACTCTTTTGGCTTATCAGCTAGACCCAATTTTTCTCTCAGATCTTTTTCTAGTAATTCCTTTTTAATTTTTTCCTTCGCTGAATGACCAAGTCTACTCTCTTTGAGGATTTTATCAACGACTTCCGAATGGTTAACTTCTTCAGGCGCAACACAGGCGTCTAACAATTGATCTCTTTTTTCTCTGTATTCTGAATAAATTGCAGCAGCTGCTTGAACCTCTTCAAGAGTTAATCTATAATCATCAACTGCTTTTTGGGAGTAAATATACAATCTCTCTCTATATTGATTTGCCAGATCTCTGAGAACAATGTATTTTGCCTTCTGCTTTTGGCAATGAATTTTCACAGTTGCAAACAACGACGTGGATTTTACAGCTTCAAAACCACTCATTGCCCCGATTACTACTCCAATAACTAAGGGATTCAATGTCAGTATCGATGTTGCTATGCCAATTCCTGTAGCAGCCAAGAGACTTACATTTCCTGTCACAATGTTGATCCAATTTATCCTGCTACTTTGCCGTTTGTACTTTTTTACCTTTTTGCTATAAATTGTAAGATCTTTAGTAATGCATTCAATACTGCCTTTGATTTCACCCTTTCTCTGATTGAAATAGTCCCGCTCCCTCAAATCTGCTTCATGCAGCTCAACCACAGGATAGATGTGTTCATTTTTTTCATTCATTTTTATGTGGCGATTATGTCTAAAATCGGATAAAGTTGAAAGCCTGAAACAATAAGAACGGTTGATCCTTCAGTGGCTGAATTAATATGCACTCTATAAACAGAGAATTTTTCGGTGGAAGCTACTTCAAAATATTTCATGACTCCAGGAACTAAACCAGCGTTTTCGGTAGAAAAAATATTCCTAAAGTCTCTCTTGTTATTGCTCCCTTTCAGAATAAAACTTTTTGGTTGATTTTTTATAATTTCACTACCTACTGCTTTGGTTCCTTTCAATCCGAATTTCCAAATTTGAATAGACTCGGGAAGTTGTACTTCAATGTAAGAATTGGGTTCATTCCTCGATGCCCATTCTGAATTAGATACTATATAACCCCAATTATCTGACGTTTCAAATGCTCCTGATGACGCTACATTGAAACCCCTTTCTCTATAGTTTTGACGTGTTGCTAGTGAGGGAATATATCCTGTATAAGATTTGAAACCTAGTCCCCGCCTTAGTCGCAGCTCCACTGATTCAAGTGCATTGTCTACGTATAGCTTTGGTACAGCTTGAAGTCTATCTATAGGCCACACTAAATCATTAACCACTGTTTGTCTCTCAAGTAATTCAACTTTTGTAAGCTTTACGGAACCAGAAAAATTAAGAGAATAATGGAAATAATATGAGGGATTGGGTATTTTTTTCCTAAGATGTGCATTGCCCCTTCGTAGTTCAATGGGTGCACTTTGTTCAACAGGTGTCCAGTTTGTTCCATTTAGGCTCACACTAACAGACCAACCAGGCCACACCTCTCCTTCCAACTTTATCTCTACAACTTTCCTAGCTCTTTTCAAAAATTGAAATCGTATCCACTTGTCTGAGTCATCTGCACTGCTCCAATCTGAAGCTGGGTTTGAATCTGCAACATGATATGCTGCTGAAGAGTTATGAGAAGCGGTCACTTTCATGTCAGAATGGGAAGCGTTTGAAGTCAGTAATGAAAGAATATTGACTAATTTCGAACTCTCTGTACCTCCCGCAGTACCTTGCCATTCTGCTAACAAAGTGTCAATCTCAGTTTTAGAATACATCTTAGTGTCAATCTCAGTTTTAGAATACATCTTAGTGTCAATCTCAGTTTTAGAATACATCTTAGTGTCAGTTTCGGTTTTTGTGTAGACATTGTTTACGCGCCCATGAGCATCGTCAATTAATTGTAGCATGGTGATATTCATTGCGTCACTATCTTCCTTTGAATAAGAGTCTGAAACATTTCTCTTTGCTAACAATAAATTATCTATTTCCTCTCTCTTATATCCTTCATTTTCATTGATGTATCGATCATCAGCTAACGCTATTGTTATTCCAGGTGCTATATCATTTGAATTTGACGAGTAACCAAATTGATTGGCAGTATTCTTGTAACTCATTTTAATTGCTGCAAAATTTCGTTATAGCTATCTCCTTTATCGATTCGGTGTAAAAAGTACAGCGACATTTGACCACAATATTTCTTATCAAAAGTTTGAATTTGTTCTTCCATGTCTCCACATATTCTATTCTTTGTGTGATTAAACTTTTCCATAATTTCCAGTGTGGGCGGTAGTGCATAGGAATCAAAAAAATAAACCTTATCAGGAGCTGAAAATATAGCTGAATGATGTATACCCCGTTCTTTCGAAGTGTGAATATTTGTCATAAAGTAACCATACTGTGGTAAATCAACAATTTCATCTCTCATGGCATAGCGAAATGGTTTTAACTTGAGATATTTTGCCCAATTTATCAGATCAATATTAGTCGTAGTGTCAGTCCCAAACTTTTGTTTAAATGCATTCCATGTCTCAGCTTCGCTCATTTTTAACACTCATATTTGTCGTATGTGAAGATTTATAAATATTTCCTCGCCATCAAAGTCGTATAGAACACCAGACTCATCTTCGATGACAAAGTCGAATGTGCTCAACATGTTTGTAGTTAGTGGTAGGTACACAGGATTTGCGGGCTCTTGAATAATTTTACTTCCCATTGGGACAGAGAACGATGGAATTGAAAGAAGTATTTGCTTATCAATTAAATGATTTCCATTAGCTGGATCAGTGATAAACCCCCTTTGTATTTAGACAACGAACCATGATCGCACTTCTAGCTCCGTCTATCCGAGCTGGATTTGGAGCTCTCTCAAATGGTTTCAAATACACTTCCGAATTGAATCCCAACAGTCTTCTAAAGTTATTGGAATGTGCATCCCTGAAATCAACTTGATAATCTGTGGCTAACCGTAACTCAACTCTACGCGTGTCTAGGCTTGCACTGAAAACAATAGCCCCCTCTTTCCAATCATTTGCAGCTGTTAGCAATCTTTGAATCTCGCTTGACAGACTTTTAACTTCCCAAGATCCCGCTTGAATCTTTATTTTTTTCCATGTTCTACCACTATCCCTCGAGTATCGCAACTCATTATTGCCTCCTTCAATATTGTTAATAGCATCAAAGACTGCAAACTTTTTTATACCAGCTTCGTATTCTCGATCTTCATACAAATTTATCGGAGTGCCTAGAGTTTGTCGAAATGGGTTTTTAATTGAAAAGAAGTCAAATGTGCGTTGAAACTTTTTACTCAAGAGGATGTTGACTTTTTCTATTTCTTTTTCCATTTTTAAGCAAGTAATTCTGCTAGCTCTTTATCAACATTATTATGTCCTTCTGCCTTGGCGGCTAATAAAGTTAACACTCTTTCACTGAGTCCAGATCCCGGTTTTACTCGATATCCTGGTGGATTATCTTTCAATATCCTTACTGCTTGCTTATAATTCCCACTTGATTTGGCCGCTGGATTTTTACAATGTTCAATGATGTTAACATAATCCTGCAATGTTTGCATCTTGAATTGCTTCAGCTCTTCACCATTTTCAGTTACTTTAGGCATTTTGAACAACTCTTCAAGATCTTCAGAAAATGGCATTCGAAATTCGTTGACAATGATGTCTCGACCTTGTTCATGGAATTCAACATCTATTACAGATGATCCAAATATATATCCAGCATCAGTTTTTTGAATCCGTATACTAGGCGCTGGTCTTTGAGTTATTGGAATCTTTCCAATTTCTTCAATTATTTTGTCAAATACTTCTAGGGTTCAAATCGGCCTTTTGGTGTACTTGATTGCGGAACTGGAACTTTTTGATTCTGAAGTTTATCAACAAGGTTGGCATTGACATCAATAAATTCATCGAGCTTTTCTGTGACAGGTTTTTGAGCTAATGGAGCCACTCTTGCATATAAACTCTCTTCTCCAATTTTCAAATAGCGTTGAGCATCATTTCTGGATTTGTACATTTCTCGCTGCTTTGCTAAATTAATGAGTTCTCTTATATATTCATTAGTCATTTTTACAATGGGATTTTAGTTAGAACATCCTTATACAAATCTTGCTCATCCTCATCAGCTCTTGTATTTATATAGATATAGCCATACTTCTTTTTCCAAGCCTCTCTACATTTAGCCTTGAATATAGCGGGTTCATAATTCGTTTCTATATTTCTAGCAATGTGATTTAAGTTTGTATCTTTTTGTTTAAAGATTATGTAACATGTCGTATTCTCCCTGACAGTATTGCGATCTAGTTTGGTAAAATTTTGAGCTAGATAAAAACCACAACAGTTTCCATGCCTGCCTCTCTGAAACAGACTTTCCTGAAATGTTTGATTAGCCTCTCCCAAAACATCATCCAATATCACACATGTCTTTAGTCCATTATGAAAAATTTCTTCATTTGGAGTATGGGAAAGAGTGACAGGAATTTTCTCTATTACTTCTGAATTTTCTGATGTGCTTTGCACTCGACCAGGGTTGGCTGCCTCTCGACAAATATGTCTAATATCTTCAGGAGATGCATCCTCACTCACCTGGTAGACATGATAGAGTGAGTTGATAAGAGAAGGTGGGAGACCATTTTCAAAGCCATATTTTAGAAACTGATACTCTGGATCCATTTGAGATGCTCTGGGAACATATAAAACTAACTCATTAAAGTCAACTAGTTTTTCAGGACTTGTAAGAATATGGAATAGTAAATATGTTTTACCCGTATTTGTAGCGCCGATAATACAACATAAAAGAGGATTAGGGAAAATAGGATCATGCTGAAATTTTACTTTGGGCATTTAAAAAAAGAAAAAATGACCTTATTCGACGCGGGTCATTTGATATTCACTGGTAACTTTTATTACATTCTTTGTTTGTTCAAGAATTAGTGCAAAAGCAGTCAGCTCAACATTTGTTGACTTCTTGATAAATAATTGAATATTCACTCCACTCTTGACAGAAACTCATCTGAGCTGTTAGATCAAAGCAAAAGATTGGATAGATGGTTAGAAAGTCTTGTTTATTGAATGGAGGAGTTACACCGAAACGGCTGCAGATGTCTTCGTACATTTCATACGCTCTGTGAATGTCTTGAGCTACTGGATCAATTTCAACATAATCATTCGGATACATCACCTGATTTAATCTGACTTGAAGCTGGGTTATTTTCACTGCATTTGCTCCAGTTTTGTAAGACACATACTTGTGATCATTAACTATATATGATGGGTTGTTTACGTCATATTTGAAAGCTACAAAGATTGCAAGTGGCATATTGGAGATGTTGGCTATGTTCCATGTATATGGACTTCCTTGAATGAGTTGTGGCGGAACCGTTACCCTCTCTGGAAATGATACTGTAATGTCCTTGTTGAGTGATTTTAGAAAAGCTGCTTCAGCACTGGGTGACAAAGTAATAGCAGGGATCCAAATCTCAAAGCTATTAATAGTTAACTTAGCTTCCGTCCCGGCAGCTCCAAAGAAAATTTCAGCATCGTTAGTCTTTCTTGTCCATGTGAATTTATATTTAATTCCTTTGCTAATCTTCTGCCAATCAAGGAACCCAATGAGGGTGTTAATGATAGTTTGATTGTTCCACCTCTGTTTGGAGCATTAGTGACATTGTTATAATTTTCAAGCCTCCTAATGTATCCAGTATTCGAATCCTTCTTATTGAGTCTATTTTTCATAGCGATTGCTGCAGTTCTCACAGCTTCAGCATCTGCGTTGTTTGCTAGAGCTATATCAGAAACAGTCCCAGCATCTCCAGTGTCT
>NIVC01004676.1:0-38423 GCA_002269645.1 Macrostomum lignano
CGTTTTAGGCAACAATTTTCCCTAGTTGAAGTACAACTGGACTGCGATTGATTCGATGCGGAAGCTGTGTCGTCCTCGACGCGGAAGCTGGTGTCGGCTTTAACGTGGAAGCTGGTGTCGTCCTCGACGCGGAAGCTGGTGTCGGCTTTAACGTGGAAGCTGGTGTCGGCCTCGACGCGGAAGCTGGTGTCGTCCTCGACGCGGAAGCTGGTGTCGACCTCGACGCGGAAGCTGACGTCGGCTTCAATGTGGAAGCTGGTGTCGGCCCCGACGCTGAAACTGGTGTCGGCCTCAACGCGGAAGCTAGTGTTGGCCTTGACGCTATAGCTGGTGTCTGCCTCGACGCTGAAGCTTGAGTCGGCTTCAGTGTGGAAGCTGGCGTCGGTCTTGACGCTGTAACTGATGTCGGCTTTAATTTGTAAGCTGGTGTCGGCCTCGACGCGGAAGCTGACGTCGGCTTCAATGTGGAAGCTGACGTCGGCTTCAATGTGGAAGCTGGTGTCGTCCCGACGCTGAAACTGGTGTCGACCTCGAAGCGGAAGCTGGTGTTGGCCTTGACACTAAAGCTGGTGTCGGCCTCGACGCTGAAACTGATGTCGGCTTTAATTTGGAAGCAGGTGTCGGCTTCAGTGTAGAAGCTGGTGTCGGCTTTAATGTGGAAGCTGGTGTCGGCTTCAATGTGGAATCTAATATTGGCCTTGACGCGGAAGCTGGTGTAGGCTTCAATGTGGAAGCTGGTGTCGGCTTCAATGTGGAAGCTGGTGTCGGCTTCAATGTGGAAGCTGATGTTGGCCTCGACGCGGAAGCTGGTGTTGGTTTCAATGTGGAAGCTGGTGTCGGCTTCAATGTGGAATCTAATATTGGCCTTGACGCGGAAGCTGGTGTAGGCTTCAATTTGGAAGCTGGTGTCGGCGTCGACGCGGAAGCTGGTGTCGGCGTCGACGCGGAAGCTGGTGTCGTCTTCAATATGGAAGCTGGTGTCGGCGTCGACGCGGAAGCTGGTGTCGTCTTCAATATGGAAGCTGGTGTCGGCGTCGACGCGGAAGCTGGTGTCGTCTTCAATATGGAAGCTGGTGTTGGCCTCGACGCGGAAGCTGGTGTTGGTTTCAATTTGGAAGCTGGTGTTGGTTTCAATGTGGAAGCTGGTGTTGGTTTCAATGTGGAAGCTGGTGTTGGTTTCGATGTGGAAGCTGGTGTTGGTTTCAATGTGGAAGCTGGTGTCGACCTTGACGCGGAAGCAGTAGTCGAAGAAGCCGGTGTCAGTTTCGACGCGGAAGCAGTAGTTGACGAAGAAGCTGGTGTTGGAACTGTCGGTTTCGGTATGGTAGCAGTAGTCAATGAAGAAGGTTGCATCGGCTTTGGCACAAAAGCTGATGCCAGCTTAGACAATAAAGAAGTACTCGTAGTTGAAGCGGAAGCTAAATTCATCGACACGAAAGCAGCAGTCGATGCAGTAGCTTGCGTTGCATTTGACTCAGCAACAGACTTAGACAAAGGAATAGATCTTGGGTCTTGCAAAGGAGCACTCGATTTTAACAATATTAGCTGACTGGATCTATCAGAATTCGCAGTATCAACAACTTTACCGCTGGCCAGTGCCTTACTGGCACAATTCAAAGCGTTAAGGAACTGCCAAGGAACAGATCTCGGATCCACAACTGTGTCTAAAAATTAACGGAAGTTTCTGAATTAATTTTCTGCGCGGGCGCGAATCGAATAACGCGGACACTACATTGAACAAAGATGTAGATCAAGACTTCTCAGGAAGACTTTTCTGACTGCATTTTCAAGTGACACAAGGATTTTCAATAAAACCCAATTACAGCATTTTGTCGAGTATTTTAGAATATCTATACGAATTTTCGAGCACTTAAAGTCTGCTTTAGCACATACAAACGATCCCCTACTGAAAATGATATGTACTTTGTATATACTACTACTGTATTTCGTGGTGGCCCAATCCTAGCATCTATAAATACAAATGTACTGTCCAGAGCGTTTATTTCTTGCTTACAAGGCTAATCTACTCTACTCAACAGAAGAGTAGGAACTCAGAAACCGGTTCTGGCCTATCGAGGTTCGAATCTTTGAATCGAAGAGTTTAGACACACACAAGCTATATATATGGAAGCGCGTATCTTTCATGCCAGACAGCTTGATATTCCGATTGCTCAACATTTGAATTAATTATCGAGGGAATCTCCTGACAGTTTGAGACTGTCTATCAATATGTTAGTAGTTAAAAAAACTAATCAAAGCACAACTCACTGGACAGCAGTTTAACTAAGACGCACTGCTCAGTAGGCAGCTTGGAGTACGTGATGTAGGTACAGCCAACGGCTGGGTCCCAATTCCCGCACGACAGACTACAATCCATATCGCCGCTAATCACCCATTCGGTGCTAATTCGGAACTTCAATTCGGACGGCAACGATGCACAGATTTGATGGAGGGCAGCAGCTGCGTCTGATCGTGCGGTATAAACTACGTGAACAGACGGCCTGAAACCATTGCAGATGTACAGCTTTGCTACCTGTCCATAACGACTGGCCAGGTCGCCGTCGCGAAGCAATTCAATTAATTGAGATGGCAGACTCCTAAACTCGGCATTAATTACTTTAATTGCAATTGCCAGGCTAACTAGAGACAGGTGGCCAGATTTTAATGGCGGCATATTTTTCACAGCTTGCTCAGCAGTGTTAGCTGACGGAGTAGGCAATGCGCACCCCATGCCTTGATCAATCGCTTTGGCAGTCCTTTTCAGCGTCTCAAGTCTTCGCTGCAAGTCGGCAAGTAGTGCAGGATTAGCCATGTCCTCTCTGCTTATGGGCCTTCTTTCGGGATCCTTTGCGACCCATTCTTTCAGATCCTGTATGTGTTTTTCAGAGTAGAAAGCAAACTGATAACTTCTGAATTATCAAGTTACAAAGTGCACCGGCAATGAACTCGAAACCTTACCAATAAGTCCTTCTTTAAAACTGAACTAGATGTTGAATTTGACACCTTCTCTTGCAGAGTTTGTATTATTTGTGCAAAATTGGCATTTTCATTCATTTTTATAGCCATGCAATTCATCAAATTTATTGAAGCTTTATAGGGCACTGAGCATTGAAAGGAGATAATGACAACTGAAAAATAAAAACCCACAAGTATGACTTACTAGAACTCCAACATATTAACAAGGCACCTTCCTACCAATAAACAAACAAAATTAACAAATAAACAAAATAATTTCATAAGATTTATAAATTTCACTGTCTTGAAAATTGCAACTAATGAGTATAATGATAACCATGTGCAACATTTGCAATTGTCCCTTAAAATAAGTTGCTAATGAGAATTTTAAACTGCATTTATAACCATATAGAATAACAAACCTAGATGGACTTTCTGACAATGCATACTCCAAGGTGCATAATCAGGCATAGCTCATATTGTTTGGAACAGGAGCATATAATAAGTAAAGCAGACTTATAAATTATTTGTTCATGTACTTAATGATTTATTATTTATTTTTAATTTACAAAGCAGTTAGAGGTTAATAGCCTATAGGTCCAGGTGAATACCATTAATGCAATAATGGGTGAAGATCAAAATATGATTTTAACGTGCACTATAGTTAAAAATGGTCTGGTCTCCCTTACTCAGAATATATGAAGAACATAGCAGGGCTGCACCACTATGTTAAAGTTGCATATTGAGGGTAGATGACTGATTTTTTATATACAATGCTTCTAAGATCTCAAGTTTGTAATTAGATAGACATTGGTCAATGATTCTAAAGTATTCTTCTTTAAGTGTATTATTAGAGCAGCTGTTGCATTCCAAAAGATAGGTTTGGATAGCTGGCAGTTGAGCCAGTGCTCCCTAGTTCTGGTGTGTGAGTCTTTTGGTCTTCCCCACATAGGAGATACTCTAGTCATCAGAATCAATAGATAATACCTGTATGTAGAGCATAGGGCATACATGAAATTAACCAACTAACAAAACTGCCAACTTTGGAAATAAAAGGATAGCCAAATAAAGGGAGAATGAGGGTTGGTTTACTCTAGTCAATGTGATTAGGTTTGATAAACTTTTGTTGATTCACTCTTTTAGAAATGAATTTGTGAATGTTGTAGTAGATAAAGACTAAAGGGTAACCATTCTATTGGAGCATTTTGGTTAAGAACTTGATTTTTTAATCAAATTTGATCTAGGAATTGCAGATAATAAAGGCTCTATAAAGCAAACATATGATCAGACCAGATTTGCATTGTCTAAAGCACAAATTATAAAAGTTAAAAATGGTTCAACCTGATTGCATCACCCCTAAGTGAACCAATTCTATTTCTATATATTAGAATATTTTGTAATACTTTGCCTATTAACAGGCATAAGATCATTTTTATCCAAAAACTTGATTTTTTATTAATAATATTGTATATTAAAATAATAATAATAAAAACATTTTATTCTATGTCGAAAATTCTATGTTGAATATATCATTTTTAAAGGTAGACAAGATTCAATCTTAATCTTGATCATCAAGATCTTGGCACTTTTTTAAATTTCAATCTCAGTTTCAAGATCTCAAAAAAGTTAAGATTTGAGACTGTGTGACTGTTGGTAACTATACTATTATCATATTTATATGATATACATCAAGTTACTAACAAGCTCAATATTATATAATAATTGCTTTCTTTTTATTATCATCACTGTACATATTTAACAAACAAAAATATTAGCATTGAAGATAGAATTGTGTCAATAGGCCTATTAGATTCTATTTAGGCTTAATTTCAAATCTCAATTAAATCTTGATTATCTTAAAAAAGTATAGATTTCCCAAGCTGAAATTCATCCCTAAAAAAATATATATTTGGCACCAAAAGTTAAAAAATTAAATGCATGCAAACAAACCTTTATTAAAAATATAAAATATTGTGCTATACTAAAGTCTTGAGAAAGCTTTTATAAATTAACAATCAAATATTATCATTGCTAGATATAATTCCAACAATATACGGAATCTTCTGGCAAAAAAAGTTATTGTTCTGCATGCACTTAGGCCTAAAGTTCACTGAAAGTAGCAATACTGGTCAATTTTTTGTTTTGTGCACTTGATGTATGAAGTATACCCTAGTAGATCTCAAGTCTAAAATATTTTGAAAATGTGATATCATCCAACCCCAATTCCAATTGGAATATATAAAAAACTTGCAGACACACATGGGATCTAAAATTATAGCTCAAAAACATGACAAAACACAGAACATGTTAACTTTTATACCAAATATATGTATAGTACTAATTAGATGATGAGACATTTAGCCTTAACAAGATAGTCATAGTTATTCCTGCCATTTATCCAAAACTACACTGTGCCACAACACTACTGTCTTGACTCTAGCTATAACACACTATTGGATAATTCCAAAATTGCAACAGATGGTTGGATGCCTTTTGTCCACTTATTCCAATAGGGCATTCCATAGGTGTAAGAATAGGGGGACAGTGGGGCCATGGCCCTCCACTTTTTAAAATGGGAGGCCAGTAATGGTATCTGGCCCCTCCAAATTTTAAATGTAAAATATAGACTTTTTGCTTCTTTTTTTACTCTTATTTTTGGTTTTTGCTGCTTTGCATAAACATATATGCATGGTATATATTAATATAAAATAAAAAAATTGGAAACTTGTAAATATATAGGTTACAATTTTGATTTTTGATTTCTAAGAAATCATTCAAAGAAACATCTACCATAGACCATACCATTACCATGATCCATAAAGCATGAATCATGATTTTGATTCATTCATTCTTATTCATATTCATGAATAAAAATTAAGAATGAACTAAATGAACATTACATTGAGTCATTAAGCAGTGACAATAAGAATAAACTGACTAACAATGAGACATATAATATTATATTTAATATAGCTATCTATTATATTTTTACAATGGTTTGTTTTTTGTTTTTTATTAAAAAGTTAAAAACAGTTTTGTTATATGTGGCATATAGCCAGGAAAATTAATAGTATTTTAAATGCTCCTAATTGATTTGGAGATAGTTAGTTAGCAATGGTAGTTTTAGGAGGAAAGGGCTAAGCTGGCTGAAGCTCCTTAGGCCTTAGCCTTTCCAATTATAATTTGATTTGAGATTGCAATATATTTATTTATCATATAAGATATAATGATCCAAGTATCAATTTCTTTATTATATCAATGATTATAATATAGTGGATAGATTACTAGGAATGTAATAATTTTAAATTTGCTAATTTGCTATATAGTTTGCTTATCTCATCTTGTTCTTGTGGCCTTATACAAAACAAAAAAGTTGCTTACTTAAGTTACTAATATTATTAACATTGCAGCAGCCAGCAATCAACAACAATGAGAAAGATCAATATAGATATACAAAACTTTTTGGAAAGTCAAAATCCAATTCAAATGAACTATAAGCACCTATATCCTTGACCCTATGTGTTAATATGCCTGCTGAACCTCTAGGTGCTAATGCACTTATATTACCTACTGAAGCTGAACCTCTATGTGCTAATATGCCTGCATTCTAGAGGTCGGACGAGCAGAAAATTTTGGTCAGACATGAAATTTTGTGAAATTTTCAAAGTCGGGCGTGATCGTGATTGTGAATTTATATTTGCATACACGTATTTTGAGCTCGTAAGTTACAAGTATTGAAAATAACAAAACAAGAAAATAAATATTTATAAGTTGATAATAGCTACTCAGTAATGCTGTCAAGTCAACAAATTTAAAATTTATTACTCTTTTACACATTTGTATTCACATATTTTGGTAAACCAAGTAGAAAAGTTATACTTCTAATAAAAATGTAATAAAGCGGAAATTCACGACTGTCGTGAACAGGTTTCAAGGAAATCACGATTGTGAAAAAAATGGTCGTGAATTCACAAAATCGTGATCACGATCGTGATCACGTCCGACCCCTACTGCATTCTTTGCTGAACCCCCAGGTCTTGTTATGCCTACTAAACTGCAAGAGCAAGGGCAACCAACTGAACAGTAAACAACTACTATAGGTGCTTTTTCTACTGCTACTGAAATGCTTTCAGAGGATTTAGGTAAGGAAGATTAGAAATTAGGGATTTATTATTCTTCTTAGCCGTCATTTTTTGGTTATAATGTGGACTATTTTAGTATATAACTGTGGTACTCCATTTTTTCTCATTTATCAGGTTCAGTTGCATCTCACCCTGGCTTGTCCTGCTCCTTTTTATGCTATACATTGGATGGGTCACACCAGCCACATGACATGGACACTGAAAAAATGGCTTATCTTCAAGGTGGCCACTTGTACAGTCAACATAAAGTGGTAAAGTCAGTATAGCTGGCTAAGTGTATATATGGCAACTGGAAAAGTGTTCTATAACATTTGCAGATGACAGGAGCAGCACAAAATTAACCATGAGTAAGAGCAAAGACCCCGTCTTTATACAAGATAGGTTCAACAACTGGAAAAAGGCCAGAGTCTTTCAACAAGCATGAGTCTTTTCTCTACCACCAAGAAGCATGCTTTAAGCTGCTCAATGAAGGGAAAGAGACAATTAACTCATAGCTAGCCAGTCAATCTACTGCTAAATACGCATGTAGGAGGAAGTGTCTTAAGAAAGAAATGGAGTGCATTGTATTTTTACTACACTAGAATTTTCTTGTCTAAAGCAAAGAAGAAAGTGAAAGAAACCTTAACCAACTGCTCATCCTGAAAAAAGGGTTATCCTAGACCTTGGCATCTGGAATGAATAATTGTCTCTTATGATCCAAAATGAGTTGATCCAAAAAATTGGCATAACAATATTCCAACAACTTCTCAACATCAGAGAAGCAAAGTTTAATGCCATCCTAGCAGATAAGACAACTGATGTTACCCCTAAAGAGCAGTTAAACTCGTCCATTTGTTAGGTAAATGAGCAATTGAACATCAATGAAGATCTAGTGGAATTAATCTAAGTGGTAAATACCATAGGAAAGGTCTAGCAGCTAGATTAAAGGATGCCCTAGTCCACATGCAACTCCCTTTACAATATTGCTATGACTAAGCATATGATGATACAGTAAACATGTCACGGAAAATGAAAGGGGTGGCAGCCAGAATCTAGAAAGAGTACCCAGCTGCTATCCATATGCACTGCCTAGTGCACTATGCCAATTTTGTCCTACAAGAAGTATCTTGGCAGCAAAAAATTGTGAGAGATACCTTGGACCTCACAAATAAGATCACTTCTTTTTGTAGACTGTCTACTATGGAAGAAAGATTGAGGCTTCAAAAGAGCCCATTGCTTCTATATATTTAGCAAGCAACAAAGACCCAAGGGTCTCATACATGTATACAAAGAAAAAGGGGCAAAGGAAAAAGGAAGGAACAAAAAAGCAAGCACTGGGTGATACATTGAGACAAAGAACATTCCTATCCTACTTCTTCTTAACCCCTCTCACATAACACAACTACACTGTATGTCATCACACTTTTGTAAGAAACTTTCTAAAAATATCAAATATCTTCTAAATCCAAAGCATGGCACTTGAGATCCCAGGAACACATGGAACATCACTATGCCCTTTGTGCCTTACACAATGGACTTGCTGCACTGCTTCATTGAAAAGCCTAATTTGCAACTACTTAGCAGTGATGGACACCATAGAAAAAGTCAATATATCTTTTAGTGATAAAACTCTAAGAGAGCTACTAGAATGCTAGTGCTTATGGAGAAGTTTAGCTTTGTGTTTAGGCTTTATCTATCTCTGGCTATTTTCTTTATGGCTAAAGAGCTTTTCCATGCCTTGAATTTTCATAAACCTTCCCCAAGTCCCTAGACTTGCATTCCTAGTCTCTATATTACTATTGCATGAAACATTTTTGCCAATTGAAGAAAGTCAGACTAGAGAAAAGGTATAAAAAATAATATCAGTTGGTTTATATAATGCATAGCAGTATAAAAGAATATTTAAATTTGAAAATTTAGTTTCTAAATCTAATGCATAAACACAAAATATACTAGTTTGGTTTTTTGGCTCTTCCTTTTCCATTTCTGCCTTAACTTATTTTTTTTCATTGTTATAACTCAGTACAAATGCAAATATAATTGGTACACTTAGTAAGGTTTTTTTAACAAAATGCTCATATTAAAAAACATTTGTTTTTTGGATAAAAGTCTATAAAAAGAATTTTTTTTCAAATTTTTGCATAGACAATAATAATAAAAAAATTAATATGACAAGCAATGTCGTTCCAAAAAATTTCGCAATGAAATTTTTGGGATAATTGGATTCCCTAGTCCTATGCCAAAAGATGGCCCTTGGCTACCCTACTTTTTCAAATGTTCTTATGCCTATAAGGAATTCAACCCTAATCATTTGTAACTTTTTTATCATTTACCTATTCATAAAAAAGTCTAATATAATATGACTAAAATAGCCAAAACCTTTACAACAAATTTTAAGTGTTTAAACCTAATAAGGCAAAAAAACAAAGGTCAAAGAACAAAAAATATTTTTTTATCATTTTTTTGCAAAAAACTTTACCTCTCATTCTTCTTTTGAATTATTAAATAATTTAGCATACTAAACAAAGTTGAGTCCCTGACCAGAGTCAATAAGCCAAACCAATTAAAAAATATATTTTTTCTAATTTTTTAAGTATAAAATATTTAAGTATTTGAAATAAAAGGTTAGTTATATAGATTATGACTATGACTATGTCATGAATTGAAAAATGGCAGCTATTATTGTTATAGTAACCATATAAATAGTGAGACAGTTATTTTTGGTTACTACTTACAATAAATACTATCTAAATGAAGTAATGAACCTGGGCTACAATGCAACTAAGGACAAAGTGAAAGTGAATAAATTTAAAAAATAAAGAAACATGTTATTAATAAATATATTCATACAATAGTGGTAACTTCCAAATAGTTCTTGTTATAGTAGCATATTTTAGGTAATTGTTAAGTTAACTATTAGTATTACATTGTAATTTAACTGAATTTTTTTCCATATGACCCAGGATGGAATTCTTGTATTTCTTAAGTCAAACAGAATTATGTGATTTTTTTATGGCGCGCAAAATATTTTTTATTGGTCACATTTTTTTTGGTACTTAGCACGTCGCAAAATAATGAAATAACAAAATAACAAAAGACAATAACGAAAAATGCATTCTAAGAAAATGTGGTGATTTGAATTTTTGTCCAAATACGTATGTTAGAGAATGTTACGAGATTCTACTTTTTATAGAATTTTTTTCTAATTTTTACTTTTGTACCTTATTTAGTTTTTATTTTTTATTCTTTATTCTTTTTTTTGTGAGCTTAGCTAGTAGGATTATCTTTTGCAAAATCCAATATCTCAAGCGCACTTTTGCATATATTAAGAATTAGAAATTTTGTCTGAAATTCTGCGACGCATTTTTCTGGATTTTTTGACGCAAAATCACATTTTTTCGCTCAATTGCATAACACGTTATGATTTTTCTGCAAGAATTCCATCTAGGCATATGACCATAAAAATAACCATTTTGCTTCCTACCTATAGTGACAAAAAAATAACAGTTTTGCTTTTCATACAGTTGTCAGTTAGGGCCTACAGTAGAGGTCGGATGGGATCCCAATCCCGAAATCTCGGGATCCCGAGGAAAATTGAATTCCCGCAGGAC
Organism: Macrostomum lignano; assembly: GCA_002269645.1. NCBI lineage: Eukaryota > Metazoa > Platyhelminthes > Macrostomidae > Macrostomum > Macrostomum lignano. The sequence goes on from NIVC01004676.1 coordinate 10,688, forward strand.
CAGACTCCCAACCCTAAAAAACTCGAGATTCGGGAACAGGTCTTTTGATTAAAAATTTATAGAATTAGTGATTACTTGAAGGTATTTTGCTTTAACTTGTACTCATTACATTATTTACTTTGTTGGGCCTGGTTACAAAACTTCATATCAATTTCGTTGTGTTTTACTTCTTGATCTTTACAATCTTTTCTCAATTTTGTTTAACTTTACATGGACAATACACTAAAAGACCTGATCCCGATTCCCAATCCCGATCCCGATCCCGAGAAAAAAATTATTCCCGATCCTGATCCCGCCCAAAGATTTCAATCCCGTCCAACCTCTAGCCTACAGTAAGTAAAGACCCTAGGCCTAGATAGTGTCTTATGTGACAACCATAGAAATAACCATTTTGTTATTTATATGGTCACTGTAACAATAACAACTGCCTTGAAAAATAGTTAATTATATTGGCTTAGTATTTTTTAATATAGATTATAGAGACTTTTATGCTAGAACTTAGGACATTAGACCTAATAATAGTTTTTAAACTATATCTTTTTGCAACTATAGCCTAAAGGCTAAAGGAACTTAGAATATTAGAGCAACAAAAACAATATAGGGCCTAGCCAACAAGTATTATGTGACAATGAGAAAATGTTAGCAATTTTTTTATACAAATCAATTTAATCTGGGCGTTGGCTAATTGCTAATTTATTTTACACTGGCTTATGACTATGTCATGTAATGATTGTAGTCATGATAGCCATAGCCATACCATAGGCACTATAGTATTATACCAGAGCGTTATGGACATACTAACATACAAACATTAGAGATTTAGTATATTTGGATTAGTTAGGCCTAATTTTTTCATTAGTTTAACTATTTAATCGAAATTTATATGTTTACTAATACTAACAGTCTGTGACAGTCTAAATACGTTAGAAAATTTCATTGGCGAGTCTACAGAATTCTGAAGACATAATCGATGTGTTGATGCGATCACGATTATCCGCTACGCGACCGCGATCTCGATCAAACATCTTGTAAAATCATGCCGTGATCTAAAACATTTAAACTTGTAATAGTAAATCAAAACTTATCAGTTTTTTTACTAATGTCTACTAAAAATCAAGATTTTTACTTTTTCAACGTTTTAAGCTTTTAAAAAAATAAAATTCATTACATAGGTTCTTACTGTGCTAATTCCAGAGTAAGAGCACTTCCCTTAACGAGCGGGTGTTGCTATTTCGCGGCCCGGCCCGGCGGTCTTGTTACTTTGGTTTTTAACTTAATTTAAAAAATAGAGCATCAGAAGTTCATTAAATTAACAATCAATATTTTACAATGTAGTAAACTCACAATTGACTCTAAAAATATGTGGCATTCTGGTCAGTATATTTTGTTTTACTTATTTACTAAAATAGATTTACATTGGCTAAATAGGGGCCGCCCGGGCCGGGCCGGGCCGCGAAATAGCAACACCCTTAACGAGCTGCCCTGAATCACAGTGCAAAAATGTTTCTAAAGGAACTTTTTTAAAAATGCTTTCATGAAATATTTAAACAAAAAAGAAACGCAATGTGTGGGATGTAACATTAATTACATTTAACATTAATTTTACGTGCAATTTTTATTGCGCGTTGCATGCTTGGCAAAAATTTTACATGTATATTTCATTGTATGTTGCATATTTATGCCAAATGTGCAATAGCAGGTAACGGTACAGAAACTGAATGTCACGTTGTGATAGAATGAGTAGCGAAAGTTATGAAATCCTTTCATAAGATTTTACGCCGTGTGAAGGACTCATCAGACTGAATGATAAATTTACCGAATTACCGAAAAAATGCGTGTTAAAGGCGCGTTGTTTACGCGCTTAAATGCAAACGAAAACGCACATTTTATGCGCATTATACGCGAGTATCTGTTGGTTGCGAAGGGTCAGAATATAGCCTCTACACTAGAGCAACTGCAGTATTTCGACTTTTGACTTAAATTAGACACTTAAGAGCTGTAAAAACTCTGAGTGTATCATATCCCAGCTTCATTCTGCATATACAATTATGCATATGTTTCATATTCACTTAAAATGATAATTCAGTTAAATTTAACTGTGTATTTTTACGGTCTACTATATTACATGTGTACTTTAGTCCGTAATTGTACTAAAGCAGACGAGAAATTTTGCGAGGCTAGGACAGATAAGATTCCTTAAGCAGTTTTTCTTATTTCAATATTCACTGCAGACCCCACATCTCGAAAGTGATTTCGCACAAGAAGATAAGCGAATTAGCACGATATTCGTCTGCGCCTCCAAGATGAAAATCTAGAAACGCTCACAGCAAATCTTGCTCGCTTCCTACCCTCACTCCGCGATCCACAGTCTACAATTAAATACAAAGTGACCTACGGACGGAGGTCTTAAATGAATTCGTCAACCCGCAGAAAAAAAGCTAGCCTTAGATAACTTCATTTCACTTTTCTCTCAAGCGCTCTCTCTGACACAGCAAGTTGCTACTAATTTTTGTGCGTTTCTCGGCCAGACAGACAAACAGACACTAAGACAGACACTAAGACAGACAGACAGACAGACAGACAGACAGACAGACAGACAGACAGACAAACAGACAGACAGACAGACAGACAGACAGACAGACAAACAGACAGCTACACACTGGCCCAGCAGTGCAGAAGCAACTCCATCCATCGAACCCAAAAGTCTCCCAGTGACCGGAGTAATGTCCAGCTGCCTCGCCAAAAACAACCTATAGCACAGTAACGATTTTTTCGACAATTAATTGTTTTGTTTTTCATGTGTTTTCTGCAAAAAACCTCTCACAAAAGAACTGGCCATTGCTTAATGGACGCAAAGAGCTGGACAATTGGGCTCATTATAGCCATGGACAGGCACGGTCCTGTCTCTGCACAGGTTGCACAAAAAGCCCCTGGATTCATTTTCCGATTCCATCTCCATTTTTGAAAGCAAACGGCACGATCTCAATGAAAAAATCAGCTTCGATTGAACACATTTTTCCGATGATCAAAAGAAAAACTGGACTTGAAAGAAGACTTGTCCAGAAACTTTCGGTATTTGCGTGATTCATTTCTAAGCATAAGTGAAGAAGCTTGCTGTCTCTTGAGCAGATAAATGATGCAACTAGGGTTGCGGTTGCTGAGCAGAGTGAGAGTCAGTCACTGATCATTATAGAATTGTAGAGTGAGAGTCAGTCACTGATCATTATAGAATTGTAGAGTGAGAGTCAGTCACTGATCATTATAGAATTGTAGAGTGAGAGTCAGTCACTGATCATTATAGAATTGTAGAGTGAGAGTCAAGTCACTGATCATTATAGAATTGTAGAGTGAGAGTCAGTCACTGATCATTATAGAATGGTAGAGTGAGAGTCAGTCACTGATCATTATAGAATGGTAGAGTGAGAGTCAGTCACTGATCATTATAGAATTGTAGAGTGAGAGTCACAGTCACTGATCATTATAGAATTGTAGAGTGAGAGTCAGTCACTGATCATTATAGAATTGTAGAGTGAGACAGTCACTGATCATTATAGAATTGTAGAGTGAGAGTCACAGTCACTGATCATTATAGAATTGTAGAGTGAGAGTCAGTCACTGATCATTATAGAATTGTAGAGTGAGAGTCAGTCACTGATCATTATAGAATTGTAGAGTGAGAGTCACAGTCACTGATCATTATAGAATTGTAGAGTGAGAGTCAGTCACTGATCATAGAATGGTAGAGTGAGAGTCAGTCACTGATCATAGAATGGTAGAGTCAAGGTCACAGTCACTGATCATAGAATGGTAGAGTGAGGGTCACTGTCACTGATCATAGAATGGTAGAGTGAGGGTCACTGTCACTGATCATAGAATGGTAGAGTGAGGGTCACTGTCACTGATCATAGAATGGTAGAGTGAGGGTCACAGGCACTGATCATAGAATGGTAGAGTGAGGGTCACAGTCACTGATCATAGAATGGTAGAGTGAGGGTCACAGTCACTGATCATAGAATGGTAGAATGAGAGTCACTGTCACTGATCATAGAATGGTAGAGTGAGGGTCACAGTCACTGATCATAGAATGGTAGAGTCAGGGTCACTGTCACTGATCATAGAATGGTAGAGTGAGGGTCACAGTCACTGATCGTAGAATGGTAGAGTGAGGGTCACAGTCACTAATCATTATATATGTAGAATTGTAGAGTCAGGGTCACAGTCACTGATCATTATACATGTAGAATTGTAGAGTCAGGGTCACAGTCACTGATAGAATGGTAGAGTCAAGGTCACAGTCACTGATCATAGAATGGTAGAGTGAGGGTCACTGTCACTGATCATAGAATGGTAGAGTCAGGGTCACTGTCACTGATCATAGAATGGTAGAGTCAGGGTCACTGTCACTGATCATAGAATGGTAGAGTCAGGGTCACAGTCACTGATCATAGAATGGTAGAGTCAGGGTCACAGTCACTGATCATAGAATGGTAGAGTGAGGGTCACAGTCACTGATCATAGAATGGTAGAGTGAGGGTCACAGTCACTGATCATAGAATGGTAGAGTGAGGGTCACTGTCACTGATCATAGAATGGTAGAGTCAGGGTCACAGTCACTGATCGTAGAATGGTAGAGTGAGGGTCACAGTCACTAATCACTATACATGTAGAATTGTAGAGTCAGGGTCACTGTCACTGATCATTATACATGTAGAATTGTAGAGTCAGGGTCACTGTCACTGATCATTATACATGTAGAATTGTAGAGTCAGGGTCACAGTCACTGATAGAATGGTAGAGTCAGGGTCACTGTCACTGATAGAATGGTAGAGTCAGGGTCACTGTCACTGATCATAGAATGGTAGAGTCAGGGTCACAGTCACTGATAGAATGGTAGAGTCAGGGTCACAGTCACTGATAGAATGGTAGAGTCAGAGTCACTGTCACTGATCATAGAATGGTAGAGTGAGGGTCACTGTCACTGATCATAGAATGGTAGAGTGAGGGTCACTGTCACTGATCATAGAATGGTAGAGTGAGGGTCACTGTCACTGATCATAGAATGGTAGAGTGAGGGTCACTGTTACTGATCATAGAATGGTAGAGTCAGGGTCACAGTCACTGATAGAATGGTAGAGTCAGGGTCACTGTCACTGATCATAGAAAGGTAGAGTCAGGGTCACTGTCACTGATCAAAGAATGGTAGAGTGAGGGTCACAGTCACTGATCATAGAATGGTAGAGTGAGGGTCACAGTCACTGATCACTGTCAGGGTCACGAATAACAAAAGCCAGTCTGCCCAGTGAGTGAACATCAACTGCATGGCATGCATTTTGCAGACCCCTAAAAAATGATTACCAAAATCGTGCACCAAACGACCGACGGCCTCTGCTGCATACGGAGGTCCTTCTTCACCCCCCGCCAGAGAGAAACATGAAAAAAGTGTAGGGAAAATACCAGCAAATGGTATAGGCCTACGCCAACCCGGATGGCAAATAGATGGATGGATGGAAGTGACGAGGTATGCGATAATGGAGACAGTGTTTGATTAGGGGGGGGGGGTTAACTTCCTGGTTATCCCTGATGGCAGAGGGATATGTTGCTTGAGCTCAAATTTAGCTGTCAAAGTCACAAGCTCATATAGGGATAAGCTCTGAAGGCTGCTCCTACATGTACCAGTGAAATCTAATCTTGACTGCTCGCGGGGCTGGAGGTGTGCTCGAGAGAGAAAGAGTGACATATAGTGCGGGGGAATTCTGCAAAGGACTCGAAATTATTTTTTCTCTCAACTGAGATGGGGGGCACTGAAGCTGTCATATGCAGACGCTGGTGTTTCTCACTGTTCAGTCATGTTTTGGGTTATTTAACACATCTTCGGTGGGTATCAGTAGTCTAATAGAGTATTCCACTGAAAATAGTATCCCTAAGATAATAGTTGGGAATAGTATACGAGCCGTAGTTATAGATATTAAAGCCTTTATCTTTACTTTGTATGTTGGGGGCCCCGTTTGGGTTTTAGGAGAGCCACTTTAGATGTTAGGGGGCGCCACTTTAGATGTTAGGGGGCGCCACTTTAGATGTTAGAGGCGCAACTTTAGATGTTAGTTGGCGCCACTTTAGCTGTTAGGGGCGCTACTTTAGATGTTAGTTGGCGCCACTTTAGATGTTAGTTGGCGCCACTTCAGATATTAGTTGGCGCCACTTTAGATGTTAGTTGGCGCCACTTCAGATATTAGTTGGCGCCACTTTAGATGCTAGTTGGCGCCACTTTAGCTGTTAGGGGGTGCCACTTTAGATGTTAGTTGGCGCCAATTTAGATGTTAGTTGGCGCCACTTTAGCTGTTAGGGGCGCTACTTTAGATGCTAGTTGGCGCCACTTTAGATGCTAGTTGGCGCCACTTTAGCTGTTAGGGGCGCTACTTTAGATGCTAGTTGGCGCCACTTTAGATGTTAGGGGGCGCCACTTTAGGTGTCTGGGGGCGCCAGTTTAGATGTTAGGGGGTGCCACTTTAGATTTTATGGGGTGCCACTTTAAATGCTAGTTGGCGCCACTTTAGATGTTATGGGGTGCCACTTTAGATGTTATGGGGCGCCATTTTAGATTTTAGGGGCTCCAGTTTGGGTATGAAGAGCGCTAAAAATGGCGCTTACCTGTCAAACAAGCAAATTCCTAAATTTCTCTGATTCACTGATTGATCGATAGAATCTCTAGGAAAAAACTTGTCCTTTTGAACTGATGCCAAAAAAATTTTTTTTCAAGCAAATAACACAAGAAAAAGAGAGAGGGGGGAAGAGAGGAACAGAAATGGAAAGTGAGAAGTCAACAAAGAAAGGAACAGGAGGAGAAACAAAGAGACAGAGAAAGAGAGAGAGACACAGAGAGACGGGCAGATGAGGCGCAGCTGCAGGGGTCGCTGAGCACGGATCCACATTTGGCAAACAATTGGCAACGTTGTGTAAGAGGCGGCGGGGCGCGTCGTCGGGTAAGGAAAGCTTGAAGATGGGCCTGTGTTTGTCTTTCCTGTCAGAGTGCGCAGTCGGCAAGGTGGCTGGAATCGCCCCGGCGTCACGATTCTCTTTTTGTTCATTCCAGCCTCTCTAGCTGAACGCCATCGCGGATATAAAAAGCAACTGTTAGCTAAACTGATGAATGCCGAATGAAAGGCGGTTTTAAAAAATGCACTGATCATCTCTCTCTCTCTCTCTCTCTCTCTCTCTCTCTCTCTCTCTCTCTCTCTCCCTCTCTCTCTCTCTCTTTCTCTGTCTCTCTCTCTCTCTCTCTCTCTCTCTCTCTCTCTCTTTCTCTGTCTCTCTCTCTCTCTCTCTCTCTCTCTCTCTCTCTCTTTCTCTGTCTCTCTCTCTCTCTCTCGCTCTTTCTCTGTCTCTCTCTCTCTCTCTCTCTCTCTCTCTCTCTTTCTCTGTCTCTCTCTCTCTCTCTCTCTCTCTCTCTCTCTCTCTCTCTCTTTCTCTGTCTCTCTCTCTCTCTCTCTCTCTCTCTCTCTCTCTCTCTCTCTCTCTCTCTCTCTCTTCTCTGTCTCTCTCTCTCTCTCGCTCTTTCTCTGTCTCTCTCTCTCTCTCTCTCTCCTCTCTCTCTCTCTCTTTCTCTGTCTCTCTCTCTCTCTCTCGCTCTTTCTCTGTCTCTCTCTCTCTCTCTCTCTCCCTCTCTCTCTCTCTCTTTCTCTGTCTCTCTCTCTCTCTCTCTCTCTCTCTCTCTCTCTCTCTCTCTCTCTCTCTCTCTCTCTCTCTCTCTCTCTCTCTCTCGTTACCGCTTCCTGAGCCTGGCAATTTGATTTGCACCGATGCGCGGTGACCCACCGATCCTCCCATCCCTATTAAGCTGGTTGTTTTTGTTCAAAGCTAAAGTATTCTTCAGCTTAGCGGAAATGATTAGCTGGGAAGAATAGTCTTACTGCCTGTTGAGTTCTTGATGATCAGTAAGGTCTTGAATTATAGGGAGTAGTGCCCTTGTGAAATTCTATGGATAGCTGCTTAGCCCAATTAGAACACCAATTAGGGGTAGGTTAAGGCTTGGAGTGAACTAATTAGGGGTAGGTTAAGGCTTGGAGGGCACCAATTAGGGGTAGCTTAAGGCTTGGAGGGCACCAATTAGGGGTAGGTTAATGCTTTTATGGCACAAATTTGGGGTAGGTTAAGGCTTGGAGGAAACCAATTAGGGGTAGTTTATGGCTTGGAGGAAACCAATTAGGGGTAGTTTATGGCTTGGAGGAAACCAATTAGGGGTAGTTTATGGCTTGGAGTGAACTAATTAGGGGTAGGTTAAGGCTTGGAGGAAACCAATTAGGGGTAGTTTATGGCTTGGAGGAAACCAATTAGGGGTAGTTTATGGCTTGGAGGAAACCAATTAGGGGTAGTTTATGGCTTGGAGGGAACCAATTAGGGGTAGTTTATGGCTTGGAGGGAACCAATTAGAGGTAGTTTAAAGCTTTTATGACACCAATTAGAGGTAGGCTAAAGCTTTTATGACACCAATTAGAGGTAGGCTAAAGCTTTTATGGCACAAATTAGGGGTAGGTTAAAGCTTTTACGGCACCAATTAAAGGTTGTTTAAAGCCTTTATGGCACCAATTAGAGGTTGGTTAAAGCTTTTAGGGCATTGCTTATTGGTAGGTTATCGCCACATAGGGATGAGAAAAGCACCCTCAGGTGCGGGATGCAACCCGGAGGATGACACTCGTGAACTGGGTGAGGCATAAAGGCATAAAAAGGAAGCGAAAAACTTCTCAGCTGAGCCCGGGGTGAGACTGGAATTATATTTAAAAATTGCTTAAAAAGCTGCAATTCCCATCGGAGGGCGGAGGTTCTGTTGATTCCCCTGAGCAAGTCGGTGGACTTGCCCCGCTCTGTCACTTTGTGAATACCAAATGAATCTGTGCTTGATTATCACCTCTCACTCTTTCTCTCTCTGGCTCCTTTCCAAGAATCCACTGCGCTTGACTAAGAGAGCAGAAATAGAAAAGATAAAAAACTGTGCGATTTCATTTTCATGGGGCAGAAGCAGCGAGAAAATAGAAAAAGAAGATTCTGCAGCTAGAAAATCATCTCTGGCGAATTATTTTTTTTCTAATTGACCGCTCCTGAGCATCGAATTCCCTGCGGGCTTCGGAGCCGCACCTGGTCCCACCGGTGGGCCGGCAGTCTAATTAATTGATTTTCGCTTCGGCCCCAAGCGCTTCCCTCTTTCAGCTTCGGACAGCTTTTGCCTTTATATATAATCCCTTTGAGTCTCTGAAGTCTCAAGTCCTGCCCCCCTGACTGCCTGCTGATTCTGCGAGGCCATAAGCCGCAGGGAATGCGATGAGTTCAGTTTGAGCTTATTCATGCCTTCAGCCCGTTGCTTTTCAAGCCCTAACCAGGAAAATTTCATGATGAAGTGCTAATTTTATTTGCTGACTAAATTATTCTGAGATTCCTTTTGCAGGCAAATCTGTGCTGCTCTGTCTGTCAAGACTGATGCCTCAACTCTATTGTAGTTGTGTGCTCACAATGGCTGCCCCTTTTACCCCTAATGCTGTCATATATAAGTCTGATTGTACGATGCAGTGTCAGAATCAATCAGGATCACTGAATGCTGTACCGTGTCAGAGTCAAGCAGGACTGCTCACTGCATGCTCTACGGTGTCAGAGTCAAGCAGAACTGCTCACTGCATGCTCTACGGTGTCAGAGTCAAGCAGAACTGCTCACTGCATGCTCTACGGTATCAGAGTCAAGTAGAACTGCTCACTGCATGCTCTACGGTATCAGAGTCAAGCAGGACTGCTCACTGCATGCTCTACGGTGTCAGAGTCAAGCAGAACTGCTCACTGCATGCTCTACGGTGTCAGAGTCAAGTAGAACTGCTCACTGCATGCTCTACGGTGTCAGAGTCAAGTAGAACTGCTCACTGCATGCTCTACGGTATCACAGTCAAGTAGAACTGCTCACTGCATGCTCTACGGTATCAGAGTCAAGTAGAACTGCTCACTGCATGCTCTACGGTGTCAGAGTCAAGCAGAACTGCTCACTGCATGCTCTACGGTATCAGAGTCAAGTAGAACTGCTCACTGCATGCTGTACAGTGTCAGAGTCAAGCAGGACTGCTCACTGCATGCTGTAACCTATGCCATATCAGTATCATTTCAATAATGTTCACTTCAGCCGCATGGACAGCTGATCAGTGGTCGAACACCAATGGCCTACTTGAGAATCGCTCCCTTCGATCCATTTGTCAGCCTGGCCACGCCCCTCCCCTCTTATATTCTTTATTTGCTCTCGAGTACTAATAATTTCCAGGCCCCGCGCAACGACTCTTACTTATCTGCTGCTGTCAATCCAGGTAACTCATGCGATCATTACCCAAGCAGAGCGACCAGAGGATGGAGGGGCGCCATAGTGGTGGATAAAATAGAGATACGGGAGCGTAAAAAAGAGAGAACGACAGGATCGACATCCGGCGTGACCCTCGCCAGGAGGAACAGCAGCACAGATTGTCAAGTGCCTCGCGCGAGGTTAACAATAACGCACGTACAGAAGACAGAATAACACAATAACCGATTGGACAATGCGACTTCTCTATTATGAGGCGTATTATATAGAGGCTGAGTTTTTGTCTGCCAGAGAAAACCGGAGACGACGGTCCCGTGATTGTCGGTTGAAAATGGGATAATAATCCCCTAACCCAGACCAGCAGCTTCGCAATATAATAGGATTGATAGTAGGGATCTCCCTGAACTGAGCCCTACTGACTTAAATGACTGCCTCTTGTAGTTGTAAATTATGCACTCGGTTAGCTAATTAATTATTCATGAGGTTAACAGATAAACTGCCGAGAGGACCGGGAACAAGAAGTATAAAAACAGATTTGGATAGAGATAGAGAGTTCTCAAGCTCGACCAAGCACATTAGGCTGAGAGTTGCACTATACCTAACTAATATCATGTCGATAGCGCGCACCTATGCGTATATGTACTCAAGCAGCTCTCAAACTTGCTGATTTCCAAGTGATCGGTATCGAATATCTACCAAAAGTACATTTGCTTGCTTAGAAATAACAATAATTAGGAAGACGTTTAGGCCACGCCCACGCAGCCTCTTGAAGTCTCTTCGCTTGGTTTTCCCGCCTCAAGGACTGCATAATCCTGACCCTGTCTGACCCCTTGCCAACGCCTACTACATGCACACGCTTATCAAATGTTCGTTCGTTCGTCATCCTTTTTCATCAGTCTCACTCAGGGGTAGCTCTGCATTAAAATGATAGCCTGATAACATTGTGAGTCCGCCCCGAACGAAACACCTGCTTGCTTGATGTGTCCACAAGGTGAGAAAGTTTCCTATATCTCGTTGATGCATTTTTCCCCAGCAAAAACCAAGTGTTTTGCCAGCTTAGCGTCCTTGTAGCTTAGCTGTCCATGCTCCGTTCAAGCGAAGCGGCAAACTTTTCTACTGTTAAACAGCAACGAAACCAGAGAGAAAAAACGTCCGATTGTATCGAATCGGAAGGTAACTCATAGATTTTCTGTCTCACTCCATTCATTTTTATTGCTTCCGCGTTGAATCGCGCAGTGAAAGCCGTCGGAAATAAATCTCTGCCGTCTCGGGTTGCGTCATAAAAATTGAAAAGCCAGTGGGGAGTGGAGGGGCTTTGAGAGCATGCGGGGAGAGCTCGTCTCGACGAGCGAGATAAAAATTCAGAGAGATTTTTAAGCCACCTGTCACACCGCCATCGCCTCTGCTCGGGGGTCGAATTTCGGAGCAGGCCGAATATTTACGACAGCGCTAAGCTGCCCGCGCCCTAATCCCTGGGATTGGGGTGGCGCGCGATAACTCCTGATTTGCCTCCCAGGGCGTCAAGCCGTACAAGCAGAGGCGTCGGGGCTCAAATCCGTTGATCTTCTCAAATCTTGGCGACTCAGCCGCTTCCTGTTGTTGACCGCCAGGCGGGTCATGTTTCTCAATCGAGGCCCCAGGCTGGCTTAATTTCAAAATTCATCTACCAGGAGGATGGGGGACCATCGCCTCGTGTCCCTGTTTGGTCTCTGTTTAGGTCAACATCTCAATAGCGAGGTAGTTTTAGCTTTCGCCGGGGGGTTCGCCAATCTAATTATCCGGCCATAATAAAGTACAATCGACAGCGTTTGTTGAGTACAGAACACTTCTTGATTGAGGAAATTCCAACACCACTTGATTACTCAACTAGCGAATGAAATTGGATGAAGTGTGAGACTGCAGGAACACTTTCAGACACTTCATCACTTCCCATCTTAAAGAGTTGAAGCCTTGTCTTTCCGCTGTATATCGCTTGTCTTTAAGAATTCGGTCTAATTTGATCAAAAATGGAAATTCGGCCCTTCTTTGACTGCGTTGTAGCGTAGGAAAAATAATTCGGGCGGGTGTTGATGAGGCTCTGCGAGTGCCGCTGTAAAAGTACTTCTTAGCGGGAAAGTTGTAAGGGCACCAAAATGGCATTATGAGATGTCTTGCGCCGAGCAGGATACCTCTGGTAGAGTATTTATTTCGAACATTAAGAACTATTTTGGTCTGGGATCAAGACTGCATTCTTCAGGACAGGGGATCAGGACTGCATTCTTCAGGACAGGGGATCAGGACTGCATTCTTCAGGACAGGGGATCAGGACTGCATTCTTCAGGACAGGGGATCAGGACTGCATTCTTCAGAACAGGGGATCAGGACTGCATTCTTCAACCATAGACAAGGTACATAGCCATTCTAAACTTACTTTATTGAAGCATTTTTATGGCCATCCTATTGTGGAAGTCGGTTTGTTGTAACTACATGCATTAAGCCAAGTGTATTAGGAGCCAAATCAAAGGGAAGCAAATGAGCAAGAGCTTGATTGACAGGTACAGAGAGAGCTGGGTGGGGGAAAGGGTAGAAACAAAGGAGAACTCCAATGCTGTAACTAAGCATGGTGAGCTAGCTTATTAGCGATTAATAACGATAGTTGCCACATCATCCAGTTGACTCTGTTGCCCCCACCCCCAGCTCTTCAGTTGAATCTGTCAACAATTCGTGTCTCCAACTTTATTTTTGACTTAGCGACTAAAATATCAGTGAATCAACTTGAGGAAATAAATCCCCTCCTATTCAGTTTTGACTTTCTCAACTCAGCAAGCGAGTTGCTCTTTCCTGTTAGCGGAAGCTGTCTGCTTCATCGCCCGTCCCTCAACTCACTCGCATCGAGTCCCCAACCAACCAACCCCATTTGCAAGCCTCTCCAGCCTCTTCCAGGCGCGGTCAGGAATCAATTAAATCAGAGCTCAGCAGGGGATCTCAACACCCTTGCCAGCCCTACAGCAGGCTTGGAGGCGGATAAATAATGAAGTGTGACTGGCACATGGGTCAGGGGTACTAGTACAGTTCTCTCTCTGACCCTCGGTTGCGTCTCCTCTGCATCGACTTAAATTTATCCTTGATATGGGGGGAGGGAGATCTTACAGCACCAGCGATTTGACTGAGAGATTTTCCAACCAACTTTAGCTTCGGTGACGACAAGCATACATTTTTTATCAGTCGCATTATTTCATAGTGCTGCTATCAATTTAACAATATCTGTCTATCTAGTCCGGGGTGGGCAAACTCCCGGCCCGCGGGCCTCTCTATCCGGCCCTCGGACACTTTAGAATGGCAATCCGGCGCGCTCAAGGTTTGTCTCTTCTCAGCTCCTCTCCTCTCCTCTCCTCTCCTCTCCTCTCCTCTCCTCTCCTCTCCTCTCCTCTCCTCTCCTCTCCTCTCCTCTCCTCTCCTCTCCTCTCCTCTCCTCTCCTCTCCTCTCCTCTCCTCTCCTCTCCTCTCCTCTCCTCTCCTCTCCTCTCCTCTCCTCTCCTCTCCTCTCCTCTCCTCTCCTCTCTCCTCTCCTCTCCTCTCCTCTCCTCTCCTCTCCTCTCCTCTCCTCTCCTCTCCTCTCCTCTCCTCTCCTCTCCTCTCCTCTCCTCTCTCTCTCTCCTCTCCTCTCCTCTCCTCTCTCTCCTCTCCTCTCCTCTCCTCTCCTCTCCTCTCCTCTCCTCTCCTCTCCTCTCCTCTCCTCTCCTCTCCTCTCCTCTCCTCTCCTCTCCTCTCCTCTCCTCTCCTCTCTCCTCTCTCTCTCCTCTCTCTCCTCTCTCCTCTCCTCTCCTCTCCTCTCCTCTCCTCTCCTCTCCTCTCCTCTCCTCTCCTCTCCTCTCCTCTCCTCTCCTCTCCTCTCCTCTCCTCTCCTCTCTCTCCTCTCCTCTCCTCTCTCTCTCTCTCTCCTCTCCTCTCATCTCCTCTCTCCTCTCCTCTCCTCTCCTCTCATCTCCTCTCTCCTCTACTCTCCTCTCCTCTCCTCTCATCTCCTCTCTCCTCTCCTCTCCTCTCCTCTCCTCTCCTCTCCTCTCCTCTACTCTACTCTCCTCTCCTCTCCTCTCCTCTCCTCTCCTCTCATCCTATCTCCTTTCTTCTCACTCATCTCTCCTCTCATAGCCTCTCTCATCTCTCCTCTCACCTCTCCTCTCTTCAGTCATCTCTTTCTTCTCTCTCCCTCATTCCCTCTCCTTTCCACTCTTATCTGGACCGCAGTCATGAGCTGGAGAATTCTTAATCTGGCCCTAGAGGCCGACCCCTGATCTAGATGATGCATGAAAAGGGCCACAATGCTTATTATTGGCACGTTAGACAGAGAGAGAAAGGCGTAGACATAAGGGGGACATTCTAGTGTAAGTCACCGCAGTATTGGGAATAAAGATTGAGCCTGATTGGTCTGAAGGTCGGGGGACAGTGCGGTGGAGTCCTGGGCACGGCCAGCGAGCAGAATAGAATCAGTTCTCAAACTCAATGCGACATCAGCCCCTTGCTGAGTCCTATTGGGCCAATGGTGATTTGTCAGCCAGTAACTGGCATTCCCCCTCTCTCTCTCCCCCAGCTTATCGGCATTCCGCCCCAGCATACCGGATAAATACAGTAGCCCTCAATTCTCCCTATCACAGTCAGTTGACAAGATTATACTACCTTAGAGAAGCTTGACAGCTTTAGCTATTTTTTAAAGACTTCAGATTTACAGATTCAAAGGATTGAGAGAAATAACCTGTTAGACTTTTCTAACAGCTAAAGTCAGCTCCTGGACATTTTTAACCTGCAGTACTTTAATTGGTACTGCTGCTATTACCGAACCCGAGGGTGAGTTATGCTGAAATTTCTCTGAACTTCTGAGAAAGCTATAGTTTAACCTTCTTAGGGACATCATGAACAATTTCCTCAGATCCTTCAGTAGGTCACCGCTGCTCTCTCTGATCCTTCAGGTAGGTCACCGCTACCCTCTCTGATCCTTCAGTAGGTCACCGCTGCTCTCTCTGATCCTTCAGGTAGGTCTTGACTTACTTGACTTAGCTGCAGGGGGCTCCGTGCGTCCGGAAACAGCGAGGAGGCGTTGCCGCCCATTTCGCTAACCCCTGGCGACCACGGGCAGCTAGAGCTGCGGTGTCGCGCAGGGAGTTCCGGTGGCGCCGGCGTCCGCAGCGCGGTCCCCCTCCGGAGAGTCCAGGAGGTGGATTGTCGCTCGCCCGGTAGCCCTTAGGTAGCGGACGAGCTGGCAGAGATTCTCGGGCCTGAAAACGTCGGAGAGGTCCGGGTTTGGGCCGAGGTAGGTGAGCCTGTCCTGAGTAAAGGCGGGGCATTCACAGATGAAGTGCTCCGCATTCTCGACACCGGAGAGGCAGAAAGGGCATTCCTCACTGCGGATTTTCTCCTGGAGGTAACGATGCCTGGCAAAGCAGCCATGACCCGAGAGGGCCATGGTAACCGCCCTGATGTCCCTGCGGTTGAGTCCAAGCAGGGCCCTGCGTAGGGCGGAGGAGGGACAGGGGACAGCCGCGCGGGATTGCCGGCAGTCGGGGGCGTTAGCCCACCTCTCCCTGTGCTTAGAAGCCACCCACTGGTTGATCCGAGTGGTGACAACGGCGATGGGGGTGGGGGCCACGGGCAGGGGACCAGTAAAAGAACCGGTCGAGCCAGCCTTGGCCAGGCGATCGGCCAGCTCGTTGCCGGGGTGGCCCGAATGCCCGGGGATTCAGGTAGGTCACCGCTACCCTCAGATCCTTCAGTAGGTCACCGCTGCTCTCTCTGATCCTTCAGGTAGGTCACCGCTACCCTCAGATCCTTCAGTAGGTCACCGCTGCTCTCTCTGATCCTTCAGGTAGGTCACCGCTACCCTCTTATCCTTCAAATCACCGCTACCCTCTTATCCTTCAAATCACCGCTACCCTCTCTGATCCTTCAGTAGGTCACCGCTACCCTCTCTGATCCTTCAGTAGGTCATCACAACCCTCTCTGATCCTTCAAGTCACCGCTACCCTCTCTGATTCTTCTGTAGGTCACCGCTACCCTCTCTGATCCTTCAGGTAGGTCACCGCTACCCTCTCTGATCCTTCAGGTAGGTCACCGCTACCCTCTCTGATCCTTCAGTAGGTCACCGCTACCCTCTCTGATCCTTCAGTAGGTCACCGCTACCCTCTCTGATCCTTCAGTAGGTCACCGCTACCCTCTCTGATCCTTCAGCTCACCACCATAACACTTTCTGTCATTCACTGGGTCTTCAGATAGCCCAGCCACTTGCTCTGAGAGTCATTCACCCATCGCACGGTTAAATTTGAGAGAGCACAGAGAGCACATGAGATGAATCAATCCCAACTAAGTGAGCTCCCTAATTTCTTTCTCCCATGCTAAAAAGTTTTTTTTCTACGGAACACAGTTTCCCAAATAGCTGAGTGCTGTTTTTCTGTCAGCACAGAATCCTGTCATGACCAAACTCCCAGACCAGGAGTTGCCACCCCAATCCTGCCCAGATACTGCCGACATGAAAGCCGCGATCGCTGCAGCTGCAGCTGCGCAACCTCGAAGCACCCCCTTCCCAACTCCACAGTCCCCCCCTCATGTTAGCCGCGAATTCGAATGCACACGATCGATTGACAGGTCGAATTATCCTCAGAAATTCTGTGAGAGCTCCCATCGGTCGGGTTAGCGCTTGTAAAACCGCCTGCAGGAAGGAGACGGGGACAAGAGAGAGAAGAGAGACACGCGGTGGGAGGAGACAAGAGTACCCAAACCTCAACTTAATTTGCTCACAGGGAATTGAGCTACACTTTGAGCACACTAGCTTGCTGTCAGATGGTCGCTCGGACTGTTTCCGAGCCCTCCTGGATGAAGCCGTCCTCTTGTCTCTCAAGCTTAATTAGGATCTCAAATGCTTTTCCTCTCCTCTTCTACACTCTTCTCCATCGTCCGCAGCTTCCTAAGGGTTGTGATGCAACTCCTGTCTGAAGCTTTCCAGATTTCGATTTTCATTTGTCACCCGGCGTGGTATAAACACAGGTGTAAGCCGCGTTGCTGGGCAAAATCCATTCCTATTTAGCGCTTTGTCGCCCAGCTTACCTACACTAGATGGCTTCCGCCTTGGCAAGCGTCCTTCCTCAAGTAGTTGCCCAAATTCCCAGACAGATCGATGGGCCAAGATGTTATAAATCAATTGCACACCGATTGCGTCATTCTCGTGCGGCTATGGCTCGCTCGCTTGCGCAACTCTTCAAAGCTAGAGAGACCAGCCGATGCTCATCAGCAGTAAATCGGATCAGCTGCAGAAACAGACTGCGGACAAACTAGATTGAGACGGGGATCATTCTTGACTTGCATCGCTGAATGACTCCATTTACTCAGAAGAATTCGGCAATTCAGATTTGGGAGGTGGACAGGGCAGCTCTTTCAAATCAACCGAGACAGTTACCTGCCTGCTTTGTGTACCTTTTCAACTAGCTAACTGTATACCTACTAAGCGGGCTCTTTGAACTGCGAGAGCAAACAGTTTGAGCCAAGAATTTGAGCCAAGATTTGAGCAAGCAGGCAGTTTAGCTGAGTCCTGCAGCCTGTGCTTAGGGACTGAAATTGGGGAAATGCAATAAGCGGGGAGCAGTGAACTCGGGAATTTGACGCCGGAGGGCAATATAAATCTGGGGTGGGGGGCTCCGTTTGTCAAGCCATTTTGCCTGGCCTACCCAGCTTCTCTTCGTCATCTGGCTGAGCTCCACCCTCTCTAAGCTGAGCAGTGAGTGGCATATTTGCATATTATTAGTATGGTTGGGATATCATGTTTATTGCTCAGCCTGGAATATCAATGTGTCTATCTATCTATCTATCTATCTATCTATCTATCTATCTATCTATCTATCTATCTATCTATCTATCTATCTATCTATCTATCTATCTATCTATCTATCTATCTATCTATCTATCTATCTATCTATCTATCTATCTATCTATCTATCTATCTATCTATCTATCTATCTATCTATCTATCTATCTATCTATCTATCTATCTATCTATCTATCTATCTATCTATCTATCTATCTATCTATCTATCTATCTATCTATCTATCTATCTATCTATCTATCTATCTATCTATCTATCTATCTATCTATCTATCTATCTATCTATCTATCTATCTATCTATCTATCTATCTATCTATCTATCTATCTATCTATCTATCTATCTATCTATCTATCTATCTATCTATCTATCTATCTATCTATCTATCTATCTATCTATCTATCTATCTATCTATCTATCTATCATTTATCATCCAGGTACAGGAAATGGTGCCCCTGCCTTCTTTGAGCTCTCAGCGGCCAGCAACAGTCTACCTGATTTCCCCAACTCAAAGCATTTCCTCAGCAGCAGGCAGTCCCATGCATCAAAAAGAGCCGAGTGTGGAGGCGCTCGGCAGTGCACCTGATGCAGCTGGCAGATTGTCTTCAGTCAGACCCGGAGAAAAGGAAAATCCAAATTTACAGCCCCTGTTTGGTAGCAATTTTTGCCGTAAAATTTCTTTTAAAAATCAGCCACCCGCTGTCCGAATATCGCCGGGCCTCTCCGTTGGAATATAATGGTTGTTGCACTGCACTTTTGTGATGCAACTAAGCATCATAATTTTGCTGCTCACAGACTCACTGAGCCTTGTGTGTGTGTGTGTCCTCCCCTCAAACGAGCCAGCACTTACCGTTGGGCAAGCGGCAATCTCCGCAGCCCTGTCTGACTAATCTGTCTAAGGCAGGGAGATGCGATCAAAATCAGATTAAAAAGTTGATGCTGGATAAGACGAACACTGATGACTTGCTTTATATAGTGCAATTTGTTCTTGTACGGAGAGTCGGGGAGATTAGAGGGTTGCTTACCCGAGTGTTATAGTCTTACAGTCTTATAGGAAATTGGATTTTAACTGCTTTTAGTGAATTTTCAAGCCGAGCTAACCAATATACTGCCGATATGTTGAGCAAAAAATGACTTTTGAGTCTAGCTGTCAATTTTCTTGCAAATAAAATATCAAATGATAGCAATTTGACCGACTTTTAGTACGCAAAGACAGACAGACAGACAGACAGACAGACAGACAGACAGACAGGCAGGCATGGACAGACAAGAGCAGACAGGAGCAGACAGGAGCAGACAGAAGCAGACAGGAGCAGACAGGAGAGACAGGAGCAGACAGGAGCAGACAGGAGCAGACAGGAGCAGACAGGAGCAGACAGGGATACACAGGCAAACTGATAAGCAGTCAAAGGCAATGATCAATGACACTAATGAGCAGACAGGAGAGACAGGAGCAGACAGAAGCAGACAGAAGCAGACAGAAGCAGACAGGAGCAGACAGGAGCAGACAGGAGAGACAGGAGCAGACAGGAGCAGACAGGGATACACAGGCAAACTGATAAGCAGTCAAAGGCAATGATCAATGACACTAATGAGCAGACAGGAGCAGATTTGCATCTTACAGTACGCACCTGGCTTTGCAGGTGAAAGATGTCAATCTACTCACTGGCCCGGCAGGCCTCGTGAACCTGGAGATTGACAGCCCAGTCCCCTCAGTGAGGTTGCAATGAAAAATTAACAATCATCCAATACTCTCTCCCCCTTCCGTCTGCTCCACGGACGACGAATATCTGGGAATAATTTTGCCTTTCATTCTCCCAACTTTGCCTGACGAAAAATTATTAATAAAAAATGTTAGTTAGTTTACCTTTCTCTTTAGTGCTGTTGCTGTCTGGGAGCGGAGGAAGGAAGCAAAGGAGTTCCATAATTACTGCAATCATAGCTAAACAATGAGACTGAACGATAGGAAACGCGCATGCATTTTCGGAAAGCGTGATTGTGAAAGCAGTTGTCTGGTTCTAAAAAAAGCCCAATTGTTATAAACCATGTTCACAGCTGACTGGAAGATAACAAAATCGTTCCGATGGTTCAACTTCATGAGTGAGCAGAATCGTTTCTAGAAAAATGGAGAATTTTCTAGTGCTGAGAGACGAAGCTGCACGGGATCAATGATTCGGGATTTCCAACCTTCATCACCCGAATCGATGATCAGCGGCAGTTCTTGAGTCCGTCGTTTCCGCAGGCTGTTACGCAATCATTGGTTTCTCGCTCGCTGAGGGAAATCTCCCTTCCTGATCGTAGCGGACGAGCGCTCCGGCGCTTAAGACATCTTTTTGAGCACGAGCTGCCCGAGTCTTTTAGAATCGGAAATTAAACCCGGCTCGAAACTAAAAGAATGACGTCACAGGCCGGATACGATTCGATGAACAAATTATTAATTGAAGTCGAATTCTAATTTGTTTTGTTTCCTTTAATTTTCACCACATTTTCCTATTTGAGCTGATGCAGTCACACGCTGGGTCTATGCTTGAAATTCGGTTCATTCTGTTTCTTAGACATGAACTGGAGGCCGTTAAGGAGCTTGTATTTGTCTATGGCCAAACCGCATTCAGCGCATTGGAGGCCGTTAAGGAGCTTGTATTTGTCTATGGCCGAACCGCATTCAACGCTATGCGTTCTCTAGAGCATTCTAAGAAAATGGGGTGTATAAGCATCATATCCACAGTTGCGCATGAACTAACCTTGATGTTCTTAGAAAGAGAGTTAATATCGGGTGTCTTTTTTACTTGAAACTACATTTTACTTGAATTGAACCGGTTTTTTTTAGGTTGGATCTTTCATTAGTAGCATCATCGTTTTCCTTAGCAACCTGTCCTTCCCATCTTTTGTCTGATTCCCCCACGTCTGTTCAATGCATTTTTGTACTACACACAGACAAACAAACACGAACGAAAATCAGAGGCTACCTGAGCTACCAAAGCTCATTATTTAGCCTGGCCAATCCATCTCAGAACTGACGGGCTTGTCTGTCAGTCCTTTAGGCGCAGGCCAACTCAAAAGCCTTCTCAGCCGAGGGCAGCCAGTCCTCCCATCCTAATTTGCTCGTGTTTCTGTCCGCTATCCCAAAAAACTTGTTGGCCACAGAGAGGAAAAGAGAAGATTTTCTCGTGGAAAAAAACGCTAGCCATACACTTACACAAGGCTGAGTCATGCGTATATGCAGGTGAGGCGGGTGAGAAGACTGAGACTATACCTGCGCCTCTGCACATGCAGTGAGATCGAATAGTTTTTTTGTGGGGCACCTGTTAGCATCGGATTTCCAAGTTACCCGCGCTATGCTCACCCAGCCAAACCCCTCAGCCTTGCTCTCTTTACCGAACTCGGAGGGCAGCTTCATCAGATCCAGCAGCCTTATGCTTGAGTCAGCCCAGGCTGACCCTAATCCGCGGTCGGTAATACATCTGTGCCAGGCCTTGCTCCTGCTTAGCGCGCATTTCAGCTCTAGTATTGGCTCCCGCAGTCTATTTCCTCTGCTTAAAAGAAAGGAATTGACTGCCTTTTAATCATTATAAGTGGCCACTTAGTGCAGACGATAACATTCACACCATACACCAGCGTTGAGGCAATTCTGTCCATTCCGTTGACTCCTGACACGGGGGTGCACAGCCCCCATCCCCCCAGCTGTCCTCTTCTTCCACGATTCTTTCAGCTTTCTACAAAATTTTAAGTTAAAATGTGGGCAAAAAGGACATGTAAATAAGCAATGCAGGTAGAGGGATATTTGGATGGCACTCTAAATTTTTTATGCAGCAAAAGCACTTTAAAATTGCAGTATTTAGACTTGCAGATTTTCAAGATTTGTCACGTAAAATGTCATTTATAGAAATCATGAGGAAGAACTTGGCCCAACCTAAAAGTTCTAAGCCAAGTCAGAATCTATCGCCCTCTTCATAGAGGCTTTTGAGCAAATTTGTGACGGGCAGACAGGTGCACGACTTATTTGGCAGAACGAAGTGTTGGAGGCGGAGGAGGGACACAGTTCGTACCGATAATTCCTTGTCCAACTCTCCAACCAAGCTCTGCACTCTCCCAAACATCATTGTTGCTTCATCGGTAGGCAGCCAGCCTCCAATGCTCAAACCAAGCAAGAAGAAGGCTTATTGCAACTTTTCCCGCCTTGGCAAAAAAAGTGGGAGAGAAAGTGAAGAAGTGAAAGTGGAGGCCAGGTGTCGGCTGCCGCCACCCCGCACCTTCAGACCCAAATGTCACGGAATGCGACAAGGCCCATAGGTGAGAGTTTAGGAGTGGAAGAACCGAGACCCAGGGCTTGCCCTCCGGCTTCAGAATTCCCAACTACGCCTTAACCTATTCCCCTTCCCCAGCTGAGAGGCAGGTGGAGTCTAATTGGCTGAAGGTGTGATAGACAGAGCGTGTTGAGCACAACCCCCCCCCCCTAATCTGTATGGAAGCAGAGATGGAAACTGCCTGCAGTGGGAGGATTTGTTGGGCAATTTGCTAATTGTTCACATCAACAAGGAGGCCCAGAAGCCACAGAGTTAAGTCACAACTGTAGTCAAAGTTGCTAGACATCAAACTCGAACTAGACGTCGATCGATAAAATATTTTCATTCCTTGGCCTTACCTTAATACGAGTAGTTTCAGTTGTCTGAAACTGGTGGAGTTGTGGAAAAGAGTCGCTAACCCAGACTTCTAGCCATAGGCCTCCATGACATCGATTATCCAGACGCCTTTACTCCCGGGGAGGGAGGCTGACGGACAGCATTCCTGAGCTTAGCACCGAGTGGTTTGCCGTCAAGATCGCCCCCCTCCCTGTCAAAACGCGAGAAACACGGGCTCACTGGAAATGGCTGGAAGCTGTTTTGCCCGCCCATGAAGAATGCCATTCCGCAGCCTATAGATACGAATTCACCTGTTGCAGGCTTGGCCAGGCATTTTGAGAAGACCAGCGCAATTAAATGGCAGCTGGGGCAGCCGCTGCGCTGCTGGCGTTGCTGCTTCACCTGTCGGACGCGATGCGAATCGGTGAGTCATCGAAGTTGGGTCTTTGTTGCCCTTTAAGTAGGCTGCGTCAGTACAAGAAATCTTATATTCCTTTTTTCGGCAGCAAACGCGCTGGAGACTCTGGCGGAGTCGCCACCAGTCCAGCTGCCGCCCGTCATCACCAAGCACCCCCCGATGCAGGTGGTGGCCGCTCCCGGCGAGCCGCTGCGTCTAGATTGCGTCGCGGTCGCTCCGGGACTCGAACTTTTGACCTACTGGTGGCGGCGAAACGGCGTCTCAATTGGGAACGTGACAACGGCGAAGGCGGACAGAACCAACAAGGGAGCTCCGCTGAGCCTGGCTTCGCCGTCAACAGCCGACGAGGGCGACTATCAGTGCTTCGCCTCCAACAGCCTCGGCACCGCCGTCACACACAAGACTTCGCTGCGGCTGGCCACCTTAGAATCGTTTCCTCGTGTGCCCCGAACGGCAACGCTGATGGAGCGACTCGAGGGCGAGAGTCTCCGCCTGCCCTGCCAACCGCCGGCCTCCCTGCCGCCCGCAACGGTCATGTGGCATCGAATCGACGACGGCGCGGCCGGCCGAATGAGCACGCCGCCGGTCTCGAACCGGGTGGCCATCGATCCGACGGACGGTTCGCTGCTGTTCGCCAACCTTCTACCCAGCGATGGCAACGCGCGCTACCAGTGCGGCGCCAGAAATGACGTCGTACGACGCACGGTTGAGGGCGCGTCCTACCGGCTGCTGGTTCGACCAGATGAAGGCCGTCAGACTCGGCGCCGCCCAGCAGTCCTGATGGCCCAGAGCGAGCCCCGGCCAGTGCTGCTGACCAACGAGACCGTCGCGGACCTGTTCTGCTTCTTTGCCGGCCTGCCGACGCCCAACATCAGCTGGACTCGAGCTGACGGCAGCGCCCTTGAGATGCGCACTTCTTTGCCATCATCGGCTCCTCTATTTCGACTACTGGAGTCGAACACGCGACTTCAGTTGCTGGGCACCAGGGCGGACAAACACGCTGGCGGCTACCGGTGCACTGGCGAGGTTGGCGACGGTTGGTCGAGTTCAGCAAAGTCTGGCAACAGCAGCGGCAAATTTGAAGTGTCGGTGGTCAGTCCGCCGCGCTGGCTTGAAGCGCCGGCCAACGCGGCAGTGGCAGAAGGCGACTCTCACTCGTTTGCTTGCCGGACATCAGCCTCTGAGGGCCTGCCTCGATGGTTTGTGAATGGCCAGCCCTCTGACTTGGACGGCCGAGCCACCAGAATCGGCCAGCGACTTCTGTTTGTCAACCTGAGCCGCGACGACTCACTGGTGGTGCAGTGCAACAGCAGCAACAGGCACGGCTACGTGTTCGCCAACGCCTACCTCCGCGTGGTTTGGGAGCCGCCGGTGATCACCCGGCCGCCAGGACGTCTGCTGGCTTCGGCTGGCGCCGATCTGCGCATCCCGTGTCGAACGTTTGCGGCGCCGAAGCCGACCGTGACTTGGATGCTGGACGACAGATCGCTGGACGACGCCGGGTCCATGGAAGGCGGCCGGTTGGAAGTTCAAGACAATGGCGACATGCTGATTCGCAGCCTAGAGATGCGCGACTCCGGCACTTACCGGTGTCGCGCCAGCAATCGATTCGGTGCCGTCTCTGCAGTTGGTCAGCTGACTGTGCGAATGGCCACCCGAATCAGCGCACCGCCGCCCGAGCACCTGAGAGTTGTCGAAGGCGCACCAGTTCGCCTGGACTGCCGGGCCGACACGGATCCGGCAGAGCGGCACCGACTCACCGTGGCGTGGAAGCTCGACGGTCGCCCGGTAGAGACGTCGGTTACTTCAGAATCTGGCAGCAGCGAACTGAGGATCGCATCGACAAGTCCCGCAGATTCGGGTGTGTACACCTGTGTAGCGGCAAATGGTCTCGACTCAGACAATCGCAGCACGCGACTAGTCGTTCAGGGTCGGCCGGGAGCTCCACCGGCACCTCTGCAGATTGACTGCTCGGCGATTGGTGCAGCAACACCGAGTGCGCATCTCACCTGGCCACCGGCGCCTGACAATAACTCGCCGATTCAGCGGTACTCAGTCGAGTTCAAAACGCAGTATTCTAGCATAGGTGACTGGCAACCAGCCGAGGTGCTTAACAACCCAGTTGCCGGCGACGAAACGTCCGCTACAGTGCAGTTGCGCCCAGGGCTTGATTATCAATTTCGCGTGCGAGGCATCAACGCCGTGGGTCCTGGGGCAGCGTCTGATGCGGCTCGAGCTGGCTCAGCCTGCCGGTTGGCGCCAACCAGACCGGCACGACATCCGGGTGGCTTGCGAGTTGAGCCTGGCAGCGCACCTGGAGGCTTAGCCATTATCTGGGAGCCTCTGACGCCCTTAGAGTACGGTGGCGACGGGCTGAGATACTTACTCAGAATTTCATGCCTTGACTGTAGCGAGACACCTAGCAACCAAGTGAACGAAACCGTAGTCTCCGATACGAAAAAGTCGAGGCTTGAACTGACCGAGCTTGTCTGGAGCGGCGCGATCAAGCCGGTAGAAACCTACCGAATGTATCGGGCGCAGATTCGCGCCGCAAACGCGTTCGGAGAGGCAACTTCAGACACGCCTCCAGAAGCCACAGGACGCTCCGGAGAGATGCCACCAACGGTGGCGCCCAGCCACTTCCACATAGCTTCGATAGACCCAAGATCCTGGAGCGTCGTCGAGCTTGCCTGGAGCCTGGATCGCAATCCGGCGGCAGATTCGCGGGTTCGCGGCTTCTATCGCGGCTTCCGCGCAGTCTGGTGCGCGGTGGCGCAGCTCAACGTCACTCCGACTGACGGCAACGGCTGTCTCGGCCAGACGCGGTTTCAAGATTTCATTTACCGACAGCCAGCCGCCGAGGGAGCTACGACTCCCGAAGCTTCGGCGGCCACCTCTGCCGCGACGCAACCGGTGCAGTTTACGGGCCGACTCGTTGGACTGCCGGGCTTCTCCAACATTCGAGCCTGGTTGCATCTCCTGAACCTGCGCTACGCCGGCCCGCCCAGCCAATCTTTGGATTTTCGCACTCCGGAGGGCACTCCTGGCCAGGTGGGCGAGTTTGTCCTGTCACTCACCGGCGCCAGTCACCTGGAATTCGACTGGCTGCCACCGCGTGAACCGAACGGCAAAGTTGTAGGCTATCAACTATCGTACAGAGAGTTACCGGCCTGCCAATGGGTCCGCTGGTCGCCGCGCCAGTCATCAATGACCCCTCGCAGCTGCGTGGCGCCCTCACAGGCCTGTCGCCGAACACCAACTACCGGGTGTACATTCGGGCTCGAACAGCCACTGGAGACGGCGAGGCAACGTTCCTGGATGCGCGCACCGCGCCGCCAAACTCTGCGCCGGTAGCAGCAGCGTCAGCGGCCTCAGCGGTTCCTGTAGGAAACGAAGCCCTGAACGTGTCTGTAGTCCTGCCACCAGCCCGAATGCGGGCCTTCTACGTCCAGTACCGCCAGCTCGGCGATGCCGACCGGCCCTTGGACGAAACGTGGCGAGAAACTCAGCGCGAGGTCCGCCGACGATGGCTGCTAATTGACAACTTGAGCCGCGGGGTGAAATACGAAATTCGAGTCGTCATGCTCACTGGCTCCGCCTCGGCTGTCTACACTGAGTCTATGCGGGTGCGCACCGGCGGCTCCGGTGGCGATGGCAGCGGCCTGTTGAAGGCCTCGACGGCCACCTGGCTCGGGAGTGTCGCCCTGCTACTGTTGCTGTTTCTGCTTGGCACCGCGCTTGTGTTTTACTGTTTGGCTCGGCGGCGAGCCGTCACGGTGGTCGACAAGGTGGCGACTACCGTAAGACACAGTGCGATAAGTTCATGACAGCTGGGAGCTTCAGTACTTCAACCTGGGAACTCACTCAGTGCTTCAATCTGCGGAACTCACTCAGTACTTCAACCTGGGAACTCACTCAGTGCTTCAAGCTGGGAACTCACTCAGTACTTCAATCTGGGGACTCACTCAGTACTTCAATCTGGGAACTCACTCAGTACTTCAATCTGCGGAACTCACTCAGTACTTCAATCTGGGAACTCACTCAGTACTTCAATCTGGGAACTCACTCAGTACTTCAATCTGGGAACTCACTCAGTACTTCAATCTGGGAACTCACTCAGTACTTCAATCTGGGAACTCACTCAGTACTTCAATCTGGGAACTCACTCAGTATTTCAATCTGGGAACTCACTCAGTACTTCAATCTGGGAACTCACTCAGTACTTCAATCTGGGAACTCACTCAGTACTTCAATCTGGGAACTCACTCAGTACTTCAATCTGGGGACTCACTCAGTACTTCAATCTGGGGACTCACTCAGTACTTCAATCTGGGGACTCACTCAGTACTTCAATCTGGGAACTCACTCAGTACTTCAATCTGGGAACTCACTCAGTACTTCAATCTGGGGACTCACTCAGTACTTCAATCTGGGGACTCACTCAGTACTTGAATCTGGGGACTCACTCAGTATTCAACCTGGGAACTCACTCAGTACTTCACATCTGGGAACTCACTCAGTACTTCAATCTGG
>NIVC01004677.1:0-38418 GCA_002269645.1 Macrostomum lignano
TTGCAAGGCAAACAATAAAAATCTACTTCCAATTTGTTATTCCCAACTCTGTTTAGCTCGCGAAAAACTCCGCGACCTAACAAAAGAATTCGACAAGTCGAGAGGACGCACTAAAGGCGCTTCAAAGTGTTGGCCAAATTGTTGGCGAAGTGCTTCGCCAGCTAACCGAGGAGAAATTCATTGTAAAGGCCACCAATGGGCCGCGTTATGTTGTTGGCTGCCGGCGCAGTATCGACAAGAAACGGCTGAAGTCTGGCCCCGCGTGGCTCTCGACATGACCACCATGACTATTATGCGCTGCCTGCCGCGCGAAGTAGATCCTCTAGTTTATAATATGAGCGCCGAGGATCCGGCGACGTGTCCTACGCTAGCATTGGCGGCCTGTCCGAGCAGATTCGCGAGCTGCGCGAAGTTATCGAATTGCCGCTGCTTAATCCCGAGCTTTTCCAGCGTGTCGGCATCTCCCGCCTAAGGGCTGCCTGCTGTATGGCCCGCCTGGCACAGGTGAGTCTGACTGGCATAGATAGATAAATAATAGGGCGAAAAATGACACACACACAGTGCGAGAAAATTCACCCTTTCTTTAAAATTTAAATTCGAAGAAATATACCAATATTTTGACCGAAACTAGGTCTTCGCCAGGGTATAATTGAGAAAAAAAGCTGTAATAAGGGGCGGCGCATTAAAACAATTTGGTAGTATTTGTCGTGAGTATAGAAGTACAAAATGGCCGTGCGAATTTCGTGAACAACTCGCCCAGAGTGCTCCGTGAAACGAAACACTATTGTGATACAGACGCTTTTTTCAGTGATAACATGTGTTTAAACCTCCCAGAGTCTGAGTCTGTAGTAGTAAAGCGATGAGATTCTGCAATCTGCTCCATATTCCTCCGCCTGCGCTAGGTTCCCTATTTAGTGGTCAGGCACTCAAGTACTGGGGAACCACAGACCCATAAAGCGCAAGTACTGAAGATTGCTTGTTGACCGAAAGTGTCTGGAGATTGGGGTGTCCTTAGCCAATCTGATGTCGCTCTGATATGCTTGAAGTCGCCTACAGTCTCACGGACGTAGATACAGCAGTCATTGCAAGTCTTGCACATAATGGCATACACCTTATTTCTAGAGTCAGCGGAATTTCTGACAAATATTTTTATCTCATTTTTGTTGCACTAGATCCTGGATAAACTTAGCTAAAGTGTAATTCGCAACGGCGAGCGTATCGGAGAAACAGATTTCACTAAATCCTTGAATGTTTGCTTTGACTGAAATGACTCCAGATGCAAGATCTGGCGTGAATCGGTGGGTTTGAAGTAGATAGAGCACGTCTCTTTTTTGTTGCCTCCGTCAGTCAGACTGACACAGCAGTCCAGGAAGTAATTAAATCTTCTCTCCGCTGCATTGCATCGTGAGTCGGATGTTGCTATCGAATCCATTCAGATGCCTGTGCATCTCCTTTAGTTCGATTTCAGTGCCGACGAAAACCATAAAAATGTAGCGCTTGAAAAAGCAAAGAGTCAGCAAAACTGCTTTTGAAGCTTTGGATCCCCCAGACAAACAAATATGTTGGCGTAGGATGGCGCAAAGGCCTTTCTCATGCTTGTGCCTTTGAATTGAAGATAGCGCGTGTCGTTGAAAACCAAAGTCATTTTTGTTCAAGTTAATTTGCAGGGGCGCAAGTAGTGGTTATCGGGCCTTGAGATTTAGTAACTTTTTTGAAGGCATCTCTATTGGATTTACATAGATTCAACGTCGATTTTTACCAAAAACACTTGTCTTTGTTAAAAAGTCAAATCATTGATGGGAATGATAGCCGCTTGAAGTTTATAAGAAGAAAGAAACACCAAAACAAGCATGTTTAAAGCCAACGCGTTTCGACGCAAACCGTCATCAAGGCATGCCACAGCAATCATCACGACAAATATATTTAAAAACAAATCCAGTACTAAGGCAATAGACAGAATGATTTCATTTAGGTCCGGTCGATAAATAAGCGTGCAATATAATACATTACAACACTTGGCTGCTGGCCGCATTCACGAAACCTACTAGTTTTTTGCACTTTGCCATAGACAATATTTATGACTTTCAAGGCGGATTGGCCAGATAGTGTGACCTTGTCTGACAGATTGAGATTCCCTGCCTGGCGGTTCAATTTGTCCACAGTACTTCGGACGCTGTCGGTTGCCTCGATATCCACCACTGAGTCAAGTGTGTAAATTTTGTCTCTAGAAAGGGCTTGCGACAATGATTCACGATTACATCTGCAAATCGTCTTGGTAGGTCATGACAACAAGGAAAGAGAATGACCGCTTTGACAGATGAGCTACAGTTTTCAACTGCCCACGTATCGCTTCGATTACTATAGGAGGGTCAAACCCAAATTGTACATCTGGATTATATAGAGACTTTCGTCGTCGCCGATCGTTATTGTTGACTTTTCAACAGGAGGCAGTTTCCAGTCCTTATGTCTTTTGCGGGCGTTAATCTGGCTAGATTGAGAAAGTGCCTATTGAGGTAGCGTCTGTTCATGACTGTCTCCATTGCTATTGTCATGAATGTGTTATTATGAGTACACTATCCTACGCCGGGCCAGTCTGGCCGTCCGGCGTCCTCCCCCCTCAGATGTTTTCTGACTCACCCACCTTCACTTCTGAGCGTGCGTAGCCCCCAACCCCCCTCTGCCTAGGCATTGTCTGTTTATTGAACCCCCTTCTTTGCGTGCGACCCCACCCCATTTTTTAAGTCTAGCTGCCGCCCCTATAGTTTGTGATTGGCTGCCAGACTGCCGTCCCAGTCTGCCGTGTTGCGCTCTCGGCGATTGGCTGGTACTTCTCATTTTGGTCCCATGTTGTTGTCTAAGCCCCCTGTTGCCGCTTTCATCCCGCGCCCTCGACCCCAGTTTGCTGCCTATATATTCAGACCCCGTGAGACCCCATTTCCGTCGTCCGCGTTGGCTCCCCGGTGATTTGTGCCAGCGTTGGTTGCTATTACAATAAATTTTCCTAAAAAATAGAAATCCAAATAAAGAATACCAAGAAGACTCCCACTGCTCTGTCGGCGCTGTTTCCGGGTTGAACGACCGAAATCGCGGCTGGTAAGCCTTCCACCTTGCAAGTCATTTGTTGTTCCCTCCCCTGCGCAGTTGTCACAGGGCTGACGGCTTGGTGGAGTCCATTCGAACACGCCACATCAGACAAGAGGTTTCAAACGGGTACCCCCAGTGAGCTGGTGGTTTGTTTCGTTAAAGTCACGTTTTCAACAGAAAAAATTAATCTAACCTTTCTTAGCAGCACTCGTACGACTCGTACATTCAGGTACCTTAGTTTGATGGCAATGCGTTTCAGCCGAGTTTGCAGAAGATCACGGCTGCAGCTGTATCGTCTGCCAAGGTCTTTCGCCACCGGTTTCTTGCCAGCCGGTTTCCCAATCAGGAGGATCGACGTCCTTCCTGGCTTCCAGTAATTAGTTACTTGACCTGACGGCGATTCCGGACGCGGCGGTCGTCAGTGCCCCACTGAATTCCGACGTTGTTGACGGTGGCCGTCCGTCCTGTCTTGTGCGGCGCGGTCACTTGGGCGATTTCTTTGGCGATCACCAAATTTCTTCGGCTGTCAGCCATGTTGTGGAAGCTGACACTGCACTGTCGATCACACACCTTGGTAGTATTGACATTATAGACGACTTTCGATTGTTAAGGATCCTTCGCTTAGCGGTTATATGAACTGTACAAGCTTCGACTGGAAAATTTTGAAATTACTGCACTGGTCCCAGGAGAAGTTAAAGCGAAAAAACCACACACACAGTGCAAGCAGATTCACAATTTCTTTATTTAAATACGAAGAAATATAATATATAGATAGATATAATGATAATTCGTATAGATAGGTATACGATTCGTATACGATCGTATAGATCGTATAGATATGTTAATATATATAAAGCTGTATTGAACTTATTGAAGAGAGAGCTAGTTTCGCCAGTCGGATCCCCCATTGCTCTGCACATCCAGGCAAAACTCTGCTGGCCCGCGCCATCGCTTCGTCAATTGACGCCAAATTCCTAAAAGTGGTGTCCTCGTCAATCGTTGACAAGTACATCGGCGAGAGCGCCCGCCTGATTCGCGAGATGTTCGGCTACGCCCGAGAGCACGAGCCCTGCATCATCTTCATGGACGAGATCGACGCCATCGGCGGTCGCCGGTTCAGCGAGGGCACGTCGGCTGATCGAGAGATTCAGCGGACGCTCATGGAGGTGCGTTTTACTTATTATTTGCAGAGAAGACTATCCACCCCTTGACCTTTACAATACGCCCCTTCAGTCTCACAATACGCCCCTGTCAGCCTCACCATCCGCCCCGTCAGCCTCACAATCCGCCCCGTCAGCCTCACGATCCGCCCCTCCAATCTTAAATCTGCCCCTCAATCCACCCGGTTGGCAGCTCCTAAACCAGATGGACGGTTTCGATGCCCTGGGCGCGGTGAAGATCATCATGGCCACTAACCGACCGGACACCCTGGACCCTGCCCTGCTCCGGCCCGGCCGACTCGATCGCAAAGTTGAAATCCAGCTGCCAAACGAGCTGGGCAGGCTGGACATTCTCAAGATCCACTCCGGGCCCATAGCCAAGCACGGCGAAGTTGACTGGGAGGCGGTCGTAAAGCTGTCGGACGGCTTCAATGGTGCCGATCTGCGCAACGTGTGCACGGAGGCCGGCATGTTCGCTATCAGGGCCGAGCGAGACTACGTCATCGAGGAGGACTTTATGAAGGCTGTGCGTAAGATTGCCGACACTAAGAAGCTGGAGACCAAGCTGGATTACAAGCCGGTATAAATAATATCGTTAGCGTGTGTATACTGCTACTGGGCTGGTAGTAGACTGAACTGCAAGTTGTAGCTGTAATGTAAACTGCTCTTTTGTCTTAACTTGTGTTTGCCTAATGCTTAGGCTATGAATGCGGGTCTCAACAACTGGGGGGGGGGGGTGTTTATTTTCTCGCATAAACAAGTCTAATAAGTTTTTTCTCTTTCGTCTTATTACGCAAATCCAGCAGCGGCTTTGCCAACCTCTCGTACAGCGCATTGAACTATTTACTATAAAGTGCATCGGCAAGGTGTGTCTGAAGTAGACTGAACTTTCGGTTATTCGCACCACTGTGTAACCCTGCCGTGTTGCTGTGCTTGTCTATCAGAATAATTAAATTTATAAAGTCCAAGTTAGTAGCCCATTGTTCACTTTATTACATGATTTATGCAATGCAAACCAACATTTTTCATTTGCACTTTTTCGCTTGCGTTCAATTTCTTTTTAACTTTTAAAGAAATTCATTAGACATCTCATTTCATTTTTCTTATTGTACGAGTATTGTTTTATTGTGTATGAAGGGTAACAAGTAGTTGGCCAAAAACAGAGTAATCAAGAAGGTTAGATGATTCACTGGCAGGTGAGGCACTCAGGTATCATCAGGAAGGGCAGATGATTCACTGGCAGGTGAGGCACTCAGGTATCATCAGGAAGGGCAGATGATTCACTGCCAGGTGAGGCACTCGATATCATCAGGAAGGGCAGATGATTCACTGTTAGGTGAGACACTCAGGTATCATCAGGAAGGGCAGATGATTCACTGTTAGGTGAGACACTCAGGTATCATCAGGAAGGGCAGATGATTCACTGTTAGGTGAGACACTCAGGTATCATCAGGAAGGGCAGATGATTCACTGTTAGGTGAGACACTCAGGTATCATCAGGAAGGGCAGATGATTCACTGTTAGGTGAGACACTCGATATCATCAGGAAGGGTAGATGATTCACTGTTAGGTGAGACACTCAGGTATCATCAGGAAGGGCAGATGATTCACTGTTAGGTGAGACACTCAGGTATCATCAGGAAGGGCAGATGATTCACTGTTAGGTGAGACACTCAGGTATCATCAGGAAGGGCAGATGATTCACTGTTAAGTGAGACACTCAGGTATCATCAGGAAGGGCAGATGATTCACTGTTAGGTGAGACACTCGATATCATCAGGAAGGGTAGATGATTCACTGCCAGGTGAGGCACTCGATATCATCAGGAAGGGTAGATGATTCACTGCCAGGTGAGGCACTCGATATCATCAGGAAGGGCAGATGATTCACTGTTAGGTGAGGCAGTCAGGTATCATCAGGAAGGGTAGATGATTCACTGCCAGGTGAGTCCATCAGATATCATCAGTTTATGCATATGTAAACTTGAGGACTTCCATGTGAACTCGAGTTTGGTCATATTTTATCTCGACAGCTCATCGAGCTTGCGTGCGCCTTGGAGCTGTTAAGCGGGATTTTTTTATCTGATAGAATGAGAAATCAAAATGATGGGATCTTCTTAGGTGTTCAAATTGACTTACAGACCGGCACTTAAGCAGGTGAAAATGAAAGTCTGCTGACCGATGCGGTGTTAATTAGTTGCTGGCACGCATCTTGATCGCTCTTCACTGCGAACTCCGATGAACTTTCCAATTAAGTAAGACTCAATTCGTTGGTGCCTCTTTTATGACTAATTATCTGTTCTGTAGGTTTTTGAGGGCCAGGTGAAGCGGAAACCTTGGGGAGAATTTTTTAGATGATGATTAAAAATCAGTCTCAGCTTGTCTAACGACTACATACAAGCCTTGCTTCTTTTATTGAGGCGTTTATTATATAAGCGACTATTTTAAATCCTGACTTCTTCAAAATCGCTTTTTCCGTTTTCCCGTTTTTGATCCGGCTTTCAAGTGTGCCATAAGATTTGTTATACCGGTGTCCGGATGTGAGATTTGTTATACCGGTGTCCGGATGTGAGATTTGTTATACCGGTGTCCGGATGTGAGATTTGTTATACCGGTGTCCGGATGTGAGATTTGTTATACCGGTGTCCGGATGTGAGTTTTGTTATACCAGTGTCCGGATGTGAGTTTTGTTATACCGGTGTCCGAATGTGAGATTTGTTACACCGGTGTCCGGATGTGAGATTTGTTATACCAGTGTCCGAATGTGAGTTTTGTTATACCGGTGTCCGGATGTGAGATTTGTTATACCGGTGTCCGGATGTGAGATTTGTTATACCGGTGTCCGGATGTGAGATTTGTTATACCAGTGTCCGGATGTGAGATTTGTTATACCGGTGTCCGAATGTGAGATTTGTTATACCGGTGTCCGGATGTGAGATTTGTTATACCGGTGTCCGGATGTGAGATTTGTTATACCGGTGTCCGGATGTGAGATTTGTTATACCGGTGTCCGGATGTGAGATTTGTTATACCGGTGTCCGGATGTGAGATTTGTTATACCGGTGTCCGGATGTGAGTTTTGTTATACCAGTGTCCGGATGTGAGTTTTGTTATACCGGTGTCCGAATGTGAGATTTGTTACACCGGTGTCCGGATGTGAGATTTGTTATACCAGTGTCCGAATGTGAGATTTGTTATACCGGTGTCCGGATGTGAGATTTGTTATACCGGTGTCCGGATGTGAGATTTGTTATACCGGTGTCCGGATGTGAGATTTGTTATACCAGTGTCCGGATGTGAGATTTGTTATACCGGTGTCCGAATGTGAGATTTGTTATACCGGTGTCCGGATGTGAGATTTGTTATACCGGTGTCCGGATGTGAGATTTGTTATACCGGTGTCCGGATGTGAGATTTGTTATACCGGTGTCCGGATGTGAGATTTGTTATACCGACTATAGTACACCATATTCTCATATTGTACTTTTTAACGTCAAACTCTCTGGTAAGAGATTCGGTACACTCATGTCCAGCTTGCGTTTCCATTCGCTGAGTCCATCCATTTCTGCAATTAGCAATAAGTGAGTCCTGCAGCACCTCCCGCTATTCAATTCTACTTTGCTACCTCAAGTGTCAGGCGGACATATAATTTACAGTATTTTTCCCGGCTCCCAGCCCAATGCGCCAGAGGCCATCGTCATTTAGCGCCATAAATAATCAGGCGTTAAAAGCGGACAGCCCTTGCGATCAGGAAACGGCGCGTGGGTGCCCAGGCAGAGTCCAGCGTAACCAACTAGCTAAGTCGTAAATATTATTCCATTTTGCTAAGCGGGGATTTTATCCCCATAAATTCTATAGGCGTACCCAACGGCGCTCACGCCCCATCTCTCTCTGTAATCGGCACTTAAACAGGGTAATACACGACCATACCCAACACCATTGTGGTGGCCTATGGGCTTCAGTATGCGGTTTAGTGTCTCGACCGTAGTAGCCAGCCATCTCTCGTGGGAGCGCCTTCCTCTCTGCACCCCCCCCCCTGTGCATCTCCCTCTAGATTCTGATGCAGCTATTTATTCTATCGTATCAGTAGCAGATTTATGTGTGCCTGCACTGTTGCCAGACTGATTATGAAGCTGCAATACTGTCTAGTAATTCTAGTACTGCAGTACTTGTAACAATATAGTAACTTGCTGCTATACACATATACATCCTAAGCGAATATTAAGGTTCACCCTGCTAAAGTCAAAAGCCAAGACCTCCTAAGTTATTTATCTGGATTAGAAATAAATATCAACACTAAGAGGCCAGTTCGCTTTGCCTTCAGCCAATTTTAAAATCTGTCTAAACTGCATTTCTAAAATGCGGCTGTAGTGTGACAGGCTGGCTTTACAGGCTGGCTACAGGCCTCGTCTCCCTCTACCTCCCCATTTTCCTCTACCTCCCCATCTCCCTTTATCTCTCCACCTTCCTCTACCTCCTTACCTCTCTCCCTCATCTCTCTCTACCTCTCCACCTTCCTCTACCTCCTTACCTCTCTCCCTCATCTCCCTCTACCTCTCCATCTCACTCTACCTCCTTACCTCTCTCCCTCATCTCCCTCTACCTGTCCACCTTCCTCTACCTCCCCATCTCCCTTTATCTCTCCACCTTCCTCTACCTCCTTACCTCTCTCCCTCATCTCCCTCTACCTCTCCATCTCACTCTACCTCCTTATCTCTCTCCCTCATCTCCCTCTACCTCTCCACCTCCCTCTACCTCCTTACCTCTCTCCCTCATCTCCCTCTACCTCTTCACCTCCCTCTACCTCCTTACCTCTCTCCCTCATCTCCCTCTACCTCTCCACCTTCCTCTACCTCCTTATCTCTCTCCCTCATCTCCCTCTACCTCTCCACCTCCCTCTAACTCCTTACCTCTTTCCCTCATCTCCCTCTACCTCTCCACCTCCCTCTCCCTCCTTACCTCTCTCCCTCATCTCCCTCTACCTCTCCACCTCACTCTACCTCCTTACCTCTCTCCCTCATCTCCCTCTACCCCTCCACCTCACTCTACCTCCTCATCTCCTTTTTTCACGTCTCCCTCTGACTCCCTGTAAGCCCGGTAGGCACTGTCTCCTGGACCGTCGACTATTTTTCTCATTAATATTCACTGGCACTGCCCAACCAATCAGAGCCAAGCTGCAACCCTATTCGCTGGCTAGTGGGTGCAGCAGCTGGTAAAGCAAAATATCATACATTAGCCAACACAGTGAGTCGCCTGGGCCAATATGCTGATATTGCCTCCACAAATTCGCATCTAATTCTCAGCAGAACTGGATTTAGCAACCATTGGGAACTTCGTCTCAGCCGAACTGATTTGGAAAGACATTTTTCGGCATCAGGTTGCAGATAATTAGCAAGGTGAGCGGATTTTTTATTTGGCTTTCACTTTCTACTAAAGTGTGGTATGCAACCTCTTAATTTATTGATAAGGGGAATGACTACTAAATGTACACTGTGACTACCACACTCTGACTACCACACTGTGACTACCAAACTCTGACTACCACACTGTGACTACCACACTGTGACTACCACACTGTGACTACCACACTGTGACTACCACACTGTGACTACCACACTGTGACTACCACACTCTGACTACCACACTGTGACTACCACACTGTGACTACCACAATCTGACTACCACACTGTGACTACCACACTGTGACTACCACACCGACTACCACACTGGGACTACCAAACTCTGACTAACACATTCTGACTACCACACTCTGACACACACTGTGACTACCACACTCTGACTACCACAATCTGACTACCACAATCTGACTACCACAATCTGACCATCCACTCTGACTACCACAGTGACTAACAGAGACAAAGTACTCTACGCTTTAATCAACAAAATGCCGGCAAACCAATAAATTACTCGTAATATTTCGCAGGACAGCACCCACCCCCTACCTCTGCATCTCCCAGTCTGTCTGCCAGTCTCTCTTCGCAATGTCCGGCAGCATCGGCAAAGGCCTCGAGCAGGAGCTGAAGTGTCCGCTGTGCAGAGCCTGGTTCGTCCGGCCGCTGCTGTTGCCATGCGGACATTCGCTGTGCCGCGACTGCTGGGCCGGCATCCAGCAGGCCCCGGCGGACGACCAGATGTCCGTGCTGTCCGAGACCGACTCGGGCGTGTCCCTGCCGGCGTCCAGGCCGGACAGTTTGGTGACCGCTGGTGAGCGGTTTCTTGGAAACTACTGCAAGGAAATTGCTTTACAGTTTTCTTCGACCTAGAAAGTTTCTTAGAAATAATAAATCTTAGCAAGATATAATATTTAACGCGAATACTACGTTTAAAAATGCAATTATGTTTCTTGGAAAACTGGGCACTAGAAAAGTTTTTTTCGGGCACTTAATAATAATAATAATTGATTGATTACACCTGCCAAAATTGGGCCAGATGCGCAACCGACATCTCAGCCGCAGCTATTGCGCGGCGCATCTGAAGGCTGCGTACGGCTGTTCAGTCCAAGGACTGGGGGGTCGCCACACACACCCTCCATTTCCCCAGCTGAACTGAAGCAATGCAGAGTTAAGTGTCTTGCTCAAGGACACAAATTATTCCAGTGGAATCTGGAATCGAACCGCCGACCTTTGAGTCGTGAATCCGACACTAATCACTAGGCTACAACCCCTTTTTCTAAGAAACTTACGTGGTTTTTATGACAAGCCGGAGGTTTTCGTTAAAAAGCAACTCAGCTTGAAGACAATCATTAGAAACATTTTTGTTTCAGCTTCCAGCGGCTCCGGCAGCAGCGGCGGCGGCGGCGGCGGCGCAGGAAGTTCCGGCGCTGCTGGCACAATCGGCGGCTTCCTCTGCCCGGCCTGCCGCAAGCCGGTGGCGCCGCCGCACAGCCAGCAGCTGCCGGCCAATCGCGCTCTCGAACGGCTTGTCTCCGCCACTGCCGCCGCCTCTTCGGCTAACAAAGACCACGGCAGCCAGGACTGCGGCAACGACGAAGATGTCGTCGAGTTGAACGACTGCCGGAGACACCTGGGCGAGCCGGGCGCCTTCTGCCTCTCCTGCCGGGGCAGCTTCGCCTGCGGCCTGTGCGCCGGCGAGGAACCCTGCGGCGGCGGAGGCGGCGGCGGCGAGCGGCACCAGCCTGTACCGCTGCCGGCCGCCTGCAAAGCTCAGAAGGTGCGTTGGTTGTTTGAGGCTGTGCTGAGATGCCGGAGAGGCTGTTTTATTCTAATGGGAGGACCACTGGGTTCTTTGTTGTGAACACCTAGAAATAAGTCACTCTGAAGACATTTCTAAAGAAGTCACTCTGAGGTGATCTCCGAGGTCATCTCATTCTGAGGAAATTTCCCAAGTTGTCACTCTGAACACATCTTTTAAGAAGTCACTCTGAGGACACCTCTGAAGTAGTCACCTTGAGGACAGCCCTGAAGTAGTCAATCTGAGGACATCCCTGAAGAAGTCACTCTGAGGACGTCTCCGAAGAAGTCACTCTGAAGACATTTCGGAAGTAGTCACCTCGAAGACATCTATCTATGAAGAAGTCACTCTGAGGACATCTCCGAAGAACTCACTCTGAAGTCATATTTAAAGAAGGCACTCGGATGTCTAACTGTAGTCTGCCACAGCTTACAGTAATATCTAAAATCCTACACACTTTTCCTAACAAGGCTCTGAGTCACCAACAGCAAAGAAATTCCTAAAATATTCTACCTGCATCTTTATTTAAAAGTCGCCAGGGCCTTCCGACAGCTTCTTGAGGTTCTGCCTGACGCAACCGGGCAAACAAATTGTCCATTACTGTTGGAATTCTGGGCGCGGGCAGCATTAATTTCCTGGGAAAATTCCCGATTGGTTAGACATTGGTTTCTTTTCCCAGATTGCCATCACAGGCTAGAAATTTTAGAGATCCGGGAGGTCCAAGACTTGCTTAAAGCACCACGTGGGTGATCGAATGCATTAGTATGGTGGTAGTTAAAAAAAGTAAAGTTTGAATATCAATAGAGTATCAATAGAGCTATAAGAAAGGCACAACATACTGGTATCAAAAGATGAGCATTGGGTCTGCCTCCTATCAAAAGCAATAACAATTTTAGTATGAAAAAAGGTGAAAGCTTCTATCTCCGTAGTGTATTTTTCGTCGAAAACCAGCCTCTAACATTTTCTAAGAAATTTACGAGATAGTTTGCCGTCCTAATTTAGTTGTCCTTGGAATTCTAATAATGGAGCTCAATTGCATTGTCTATGGTTCAAGCCTATTAGTTCAGCTCCAGTTTGACCCCTAGTTGCATATTCTTCACCTCACTTTGAGGTCACCATCACCGACTCTGATTGCACTCACCATCAATATATTTCCTTTGTAAGATCGTACAGTTTACCGCCCGAGAGCTATTCGATGTGCAAAGTTTGTTTGCTAGCAGATTCTTATCACCCAAACTCGTTGAGCTGCACTTGCCGGCTGGACTGATTTGACCTCAAATGTGAGTCAAACAGAGAGCAGGAGCTACCAGCGTTTGGGGAGCGGTGGGAGCAGATTTCGGCACCTGGGAGTTCGCAGATAAGACTGCAACGGGCCCCGCTTCAATGCGGCTTCGATAAGCTCTTGCGGGATGCCAGCAGATGCGGATTACAGAGAATCCCTTCTCAGAGCCCCCCTCCCCACTGGAGCAGTGGCAATCGCGCGTTACGAAGGCAGGGACACCTACAGTCACAACCTGGAGTGGCCTCATCAAACACTTGTCATTTTCAGACAACTATAGGCCGACTGCGGTTCTTCAGTTTACAAAGGAAGGACAAGTCTGTCTAATGTCACCGCAATCAGCCTACAGTTGTCTGAAAATGCAAGGCTTTGTCGAGCCGCAATCAGCCTACAGTAGTCTGAAAATGCAAGGCTTTGTCGAGCCGCAATCAGCCTACAGTTGTCTGAAAATGCAAGGCTTTGTCAGGCCGCAATCAGCCTACAGTAGTCTGAAAATGTGGAGTTCAGTAAGGAGTTGGCTCTCCAGCTTCTGACTCTAGATCTCCTTGGTTGAGGACAAAGTTCCGGGAGAAAAGAAATCCCACTAGACAACTACGGGGGGGGGGTTTCATTCCACCTGAGGTGTCCCGAAAAGCTCTCCGGTTCGCATAAGCCCCAGCCCAGGTGAAGCACTGCCAGTCCATTTCCCATGGCCGTTGTCATCTTCATTCGGCCTTGAAGAGATGGTCCCGGCTCTTCTGTCCGGTTTTCCTGCCTGACTGCGCTTGGCTAAAAGGGCGAATTCGCTCGGGCTGAACTGCCGCTCCTGAGTGGCAACTTGCACGCTTCCACTTGGTTTTAGTTACTGTAATATTCTGTTAGACAGTAGCTATTATCGGTTAGACAGTAGCTATATCCGGTTAGACAGTAGCTATATCCTGTTAGACAGTAGCTATATTCTGTTAGACAGTAGCGATTATCGGTTAGACAGTAGGTATATTCTGTTAGATAGTAGCTATATCCTGTTAGACAGTAGCTATATTCTGTTACACAGTAGCTATATTCTGTTAGACAGTAGCTATTATCTGTTAGACAGTAGCTATATTCTGTTAGACAGCAGCCATATTCTGTTAGACAGTAGCTATATTCTGTTAGACAGTAGCTATATTCTGTTAGACAGTAGCTATATTCTGTTAGACAGTAGCTATATTCTGATAGACAGTAGCTATATCCGGTTAGACAGCAGCTATTATCGGTTAGACAGTAGCTATATTCTGTTAGATAGTAGCTATATCCTGTTAGACAGTAGCTATATTCTGTTAGACAGTAGCTATATTCTGTTAGACAGTAGCTATTATCTGTTAGGCAGTAGCTATATTCTGTTAGACAGCAGCCATATTCTGTTAGACAGTAGCTATATTCTGTTAGACAGTAGCTAATATCTGTTAGACAGCAGCTATATTCTGTTAGACAGTAGCTATATTCTGTTAGATAGTAGCTATATCCTGTTAGACAGCAGCTATTATCGGTTAGACAGCAGCTATATTCTGTTGGACAGTAGCTATATCCTGTTAGACAGCAGCCATATTCTGTTAGACAGTAGCTATATTCTGTTAGACAGCAGCCATATTCTGTTAGACAGTAGCTATATCCTGTTAGACAGCAGCCATATTCTGTTAGACAGCAGCTAAATTCTGTTAGACAGCAGCCATATTCTGTTAGACAGCAGCTATATCCTGTTAGACAGCAGCTATATTCTTTGACAGTC
The DNA here is from genome assembly GCA_002269645.1 of Macrostomum lignano. NCBI lineage: Eukaryota > Metazoa > Platyhelminthes > Macrostomidae > Macrostomum > Macrostomum lignano. Next base: position 14,482 of record NIVC01004677.1, read on the forward strand.
CCCATGCACTGCAGTATCTGCACCGGCCCCAGCATACGCACAGAGGCTGACCGGCAATTCAAGCCAATTTAATATTTAATGCAACAATCCCAAATTGATGGGAGCGCATTCCTCTCTCTGTCCAACCCGTTCCCGTATCCCGCTGCAACCTTCAGCAAAAAAATGCCGCGGGTGGGAATTAACGGGATCACAGGGCACCGTCCCCAACACCAATGCTTCCCAATATGAATTACGGCGGGCCATCTGTCTGGCGGCTCAGCCAAGGAGCTCTAACTAGAACGCTTGTCTGGAGCGTCCTTCTTCTATTCAGGTACTTCAGCTGTCCATACTACGAGTAGGAGTCCTTGGACAAAGGAAAGTATTAATGTAGAATTCAAGTTCTTAGCTTCAATTAGGTAGATTAAATAATATTGTTCGACGGTCTAGCGATTGGTCGGTTTCCAATCCAGATAACTTTATTTAGAAGTCCTTGTTCTGCTGAGCATCCCTGGCCGCCAGTTACCCCCCCCCCTCTGCCCCAAATTTTGCTCAGTCAGTCACTCTCATCACGGCTGGGATCAAAGAGGGTAGAAATCTCCCCTAAACTCCCAAAACCTCATCAAGAATGAGCGGGAGAGCTCAACGGCTTGCGGGTTATCCTCTAAGCAGCAGAGGTTAGCACTGTTGTAAGAAGAAATCAGTGAGAACTTTATCAGTTTGAATTAATTCCCTCATATATTCAAAGTGTTACGTTTTGGAGCAGGGGATTTTCTGGCTTCCTCATTCTGATGCTGTGTCTTCTGCATGCGGCAACCAGCTAGCAGTGTTCGGCAATAAATAATATATCAATAAAAATAGAAACTTTATTTTCCACCCACTGTAAAGCCATAAACATCAGGCAACACGGCGGAGAGCTGGTGGCGATGGAAGACAAGTGGGAGGCTGGGAGCGAGCAGCGCGAAAGTCTTCATTAGGCTCCTTCCCGCCCCCGCCTCCCTGCCCTCCGCATGCGTTCGCCTGTTGCTTTTTCGTTTCTCTTCTTTTGCAGTTTCTGCTTCTTCTTTTAGTTGTTCCAGAGGCGACGAAGTGGCCTCGGAATTCTTTCAGTCCCAATTATGCAGCGCAGCCAGCAAGCGGGAGGAAACGCATGAGGGAGAGCAAATGAAAAAGCAACACAATGCACAGGCCGTAGGTGCCAAGTGCGGTGCCCACCCTCCCCCTTAGTCCCACTGCGCCAGGGCGAAAGCGCGCGTAACACAACGCAGATCGGATGAAGAAAAAATGGTCCCTGCCCCTACCTGTAGCTTCCCAGCTTCCTCTCTGGCCATCGTCTGTCTTCACTTCCCCCCCCTCCCCGAGGGAGAGACGGGGAGACGGTCCAGTTGGCGCCGAGAAGTCTCGCTGCCGCTCGCGATGCCGCTAGCTGATAAAATGTCAGCGGCCCTCCTCTTGGCCCCGCGACCCCCATCCTGGAAACTCCTTTTGCAGATTTGGCCGCTTATCCCTTGAAGGAAGGCACCTGCATTTACCCCCCCCCCCCTACTGCAGTTCTTTCCGACTCTGCGATGCCACCTGCAGTTGACTTTCGCGCGCTTATGGCTGTGCGAGCTTACGAATTCCCCAAGGAGAGGCGCACCACTCAATCACAATCACTTGGCTACCCGGCCTCACCCTCTCCGTAGAGACAAAGCATGCAAAGCGTGTTCATTACAGTCCAGGGAGTTCAGCTGGGGCAGCTCCTCCCGGTAGTTTGAGGTATGCGGGGCAGGCAAGTGCTTTGATAAGTATAGATAAGTATTACCAGTATGTTGGATTGCCAGTTGTTTTCCTCGATCCGATCAAATTAGTTTAACCTTTGATTGTACTTTTACTGCTTGCCGTTGCCCGAGTCAGATATCAGTCATCAGGCCCTGTCTGTATAGGAGGTCATCAGGCCCTGTCTGTATAGGAGATGATCAGGCCCTGTCTGTATAGGAGGTCATCAGGCCCTGTCTGTATAGGAGGTCATCAGGCCCTGTCTGTATAGGAGGTCATCAGGCCCTGTCTGTATAGGAGGTCATCAGGCCCTGTCTGTATAGGAGATGATCAGGCCCTATCTGTATAGGAGGTCATCAGGCCCTGTCTGTATAGGAGGTCATCAGGCCCTGTCTGTATAGGAGGTGATCAGGCCCTGTCTGTATAGGAAGTCATCAGGCCCTGTCTGTATAGGAGATGATCAGGCCCTGTCTGTATAGGAGATGATCAGGCCCTGTCTGTATAGGAGGTCATCAGGCCCTGTCTGTATAGGAGGTCATCAGGCCCTGTCTGTATAGGAGATGATCAGGCCCTGTCTGTATAGGAGGTCATCAGGCCCTGTCTGTATAGGAGGTCATCAGGCCCTGTCTGTATAGGAGGTCATCAGACCCTGTCTGTATAGGAGGTCATCAGGCCCTGTCTGTATAGGAGATGATCAGGCCCTATCTGTATAGGAGGTCATCAGGCCCTGTCTGTATAGGAGGTCATCAGGCCCTGTCTGTATAGGAGGTCATCAGACCCTGTCTGTATAGGAGGTCATCAGGCCCTGTCTGTATAGGAGGTCATCAGGCCCTGTCTGTATAGGAGGTCATCAGACCCTGTCTGTATAGGAGGTCATCAGGCCCTGTCTGTATAGGAGGTCATCAGGCCCTATCTTCATTAAAAAGCAAGTCCTGTCTTTACAGGTCAATAAACGCTTATTTTTATTCACATTTATTGATATAATCATTCGTATTCATTCATATTCATATTTGTACTTACCCACAAATTTTATTCCTCAAAACAACAATCCAGACTGAGCTGTCCCAGGCCCTGCAGAGTCTGTTAGAGCAAGCAAAATCCGGTTCGGAATTCCTGCAGCGGCTGAAATCCAGTTCAGAGCGAATCAAGGTGAGAAGGAAAGTGAATTTATTGCTGGTATTGAAAATATTGTGCCTAATTTGCGTCAAATCTATTAATTTATATAACTTATCCCAGTCCAACCGGGAGGTCATGGCTGCAGCGGTCACAGAGCAGTTTGACTCGCTGGTGTCTGCTCTGCAGTCAAAGAAGCAGGTGATGCTGAGCCAGCTGGCATCTGAGCAGGAGCACAAGCTCAGGCTCACCAGAGACCAGGCGGCCCAGTGCGCCTCCTCGCTGGCCAAGGCAACTGGATTGCTGCAGCTGTGCGTTGAGCTGCTCAGGGAGACTGAACCGGCCGCCTTCATCGCGGTGAGAAAGCTGAAGGCTTGTTGAGGCCAAACTTCAATCTACAGTCTTTATCCACTCCAATCTGCATAAACTACAGTCTTTATCCATTCCAATCTGCATAAACTACAGTCTTTATCCATTCCAATCTGCATAAACTACAGTCTTTATCCATTCCAATCTGCATAAACTACAGTCTTTATCCACTCCAATCTGCATAAACTACAGTCTTTATCCACTCCAATCTGCATAAACTACAGTCTTTATCCACTCCTATCTACAGTCTTTATCCACTCCAATCTGCATAAACTACAGTTTTTATTCACTCCAATCTGCATAAACTACAGTCTTTATCCACTCTTATCTACAGTCTTTATCCACTCCAAACTAGTCTTTATCCATTCCAAACTAGCTCGTAGTCTTTATCCACTCCAGACTAATCTTTATCCAATCCAATCTACATAAACTACAGTCTTTATCTACTCCAATCTGCAGTCTTTATCCACTCCAAACTACAGTCTGCTCCACACTCGAGCTTAGAACGGAACCTCCCACCCCCCATCCTCACGCAGGTGTCGGCCGCGATGCAGGACCGGGCGGCCGGCATGCAGCGGAGTCTGCAGCGCCAGACGGAATCCGGGCCGAGGGTCAGCGAGCAGTTCGAGATCCGCCTGGACCCGGAACCGGTCCTGGTGGCCATCAACAGTCTGGCGTTCTCCGAGCACAAAAGTGAGTTATTGAGCTGTTTCTTAGACTGATGTTGGGATTAGTCTTTGATTTGCAGGTGAGCTAGTCAGTTGATGATTGACAGGTGAGCTAGTCAGTTGATGATTGATAGGTGTAGTCAGCTGATAATTGACAGGTGAGGTAGTCAGTTGATGATTGACAGGTGAGCTAGTCAGTTGATGATTGACAGGTGAGCTAGTCAGCTGATGATTGATAGGTGAGGTAGTCAGTTGATGATTGGACAGTTGAGCTAGTCAGTTGATTATTGACAGGTGAGCTAGTCAGCTGATGGTTGACAGATGAGCTAATCAGCTGATAATTGACAGGTGAGCAAGGTGCTTGAAAATCCTTTTGATAAAGAAAAATGCAGCTGAAACCCTGACTGAACCCGCACACACAGACGGGCCAGACCTACCGACTGTCTATCACCAGGCCTCAGCCTGCAGCCAGAAAGGTGTTTATCTCAAAGCACTTTGTCATAATAGAGGGTTTTGTTCTGCCCCCATTTAGTTAGCATATAAATAATGCGAACCCGTCTGCGGTGCTGTGATCCCAGATAATATTTATTAAGTGGCTTAATGCCTGTTCTACCTGAGCTGGCTTATCTGTCTCAACTGCTGTGAGCTGCTTTCATTTTCGTTTTTGCGGTTGTGTGAATTTACGTTATTAAATATTATTTTCATTTCATTTTCACCAGCGGCAAATAATTATTTTCATTTGCCGCTGCATCTGTGCATTGTTGGCCTTTTTTCAGTGTATATCGATACTGTCGTTATGTTGTGATCCTCATTGTTAGTAACGTAAATTTTAACACATTCTTTTGCTTTTGCTATTCTTTTCTTATCCAATATGCATCTCAGAAAATTAGTTAGTAATTCTGATCAGTTTGGAAAGTGGAGTTCTCACTCTGACCTTCGAATATTTTCGATTCAGCAATAATCAGCAACGTCCGAACCATCAACAAGCAACGAAACTCACTCCCTGCCCCTCCAAACCGCACTCCGACAGCCACCTCACTCCCTGCCCCTCCAAACCGCTCTCCGAAAGCCACCTCACTCCCTGCCCCTCCAAACCGCTCTCCGACAGCCACCTCACTCCCTGCCCCTCCAAACCGCACTCCGACAGCCACCTCACTCCCTGCCCCTCCAAACCGCTCTCCGACAGCCACCTCACTCCCTGCCCCTCCAAACCGCTCTCCGACAGCCACCTCACTCCCTGCCCCTCCAAACCGCTCTCCGACAGCCACCTCACTCCCTGCCCCTCCAAACCGCACTCGGACAACCACCTCACTCCCTGCCCCTCCAAACCGCACTCGGACAACCACCTCACTCCCTGTCCCTCCAAACCGCACTCGGACAACCATCTCACTCCCTGCCCCTCCAAACCACACTCTGACAGTCACTTCACTCCCTGCCCCTACTGCACACTCCGACAGCCACCCCCTGCCACTCTAAATTTAATGCTCTAGATGGAAAAGGTATATCCACTATATACTAAATTTTTTCCATCGTCTCATCTCTTCGATAGATACAACAGTAATAAATTGAATTTCTTACAACCTGCCCATTTCGCCAGCTCCCTCCCAGCCGGTCATTCTGAAAGGCGAGTGCAAGTCGGAGAACAACACTCTTACAATCGCTTGGTCGGCTGGTCGCTCTGGCCCGACGCCCGAAGCTTTTAGTCTGGAAATTGACGACGGAAGAGGTAGTGGATTCAAGGTGAGATACGCTTTGGAAGTTTAGAAGACGGAGAGGGGCTGATTCCAGGGGATTCCTATGGTTGGGGTTCGCTTATAGTCAGGAAAATCTTCAAAATCCACCACAGCGCTGCTACCGCGGCCCAGATTCGGCCTGCTGCGTGCAGTCGCTTCGATTTGACGCCGTCTACCAGGCCCGGGTTCGAGCTCACGGCCCTACAGGTGACTCAGCCTACAGCGACTTTGTCCGGCTGCGCACTGCCGCCCGGGCTAGCTTCCAGTTCTGCCCGGATGCCTCTCACCGCGACCTGGTGTTCACCAACCGCGGCTGCACCGCCACCGCCTCAGTCCTGGACGATCGGGTCGCGCTCTGCTCGGCGGGGCTGTCCCGCGGCCAGCACTACTGGGAGTTTTCCGTGGACCGCTACGACGACAAAGGCGATCCGGCGTTCGGCGTTGCTAGGATCGACTGTCGCAAGGACGAGAAGCTCGGTGGGTCTTGGACAGCATCCTCTTCTCTCCCAGCCCGACGGAGTCATGTACATTGCAGGAAACACCAGTTATGCTTTTTAACTACTCTTATGCCCTTCACACTGCTACTACTGCACTGCACACTCCGACAGCCACCTCACTCCCTGCCCCCCCAGGTTCCATACCGCACACTCCGACAGCCACCTCACTCCCTGCCCCCCCAGGTTCCAAACCGCACACTCCGACAGCCACCTCACTCCCTGCCCCCCCCCAGGTTCCAAACAGCACACTCCGACAGCCACCTCACTCCCTGCTGCCCCCAGGTTCCAAACCGCACACTCCGACAGCCACCTCACTCCCTGCCCCCAGGTTCCAAACCGCACACTCCGACAGCCACCTCACTCCCTGCCCCCCTAAACTAAAAACTCCGACTTTTGCCTTCCTTTGTAATCTAAGGCATACATGTACATCATACTCCCAATCAGTGTTAAAACTAACTACGCTGGTACGCTGTCCCCCCCTGGACAGGCCGCGACCACAAAGCCTGGTGCATGTACATAGACTTCAAGCGCAGCTGGTTCCTACACAGCGGCGAACACTTCGAGCGCACTGACGGCGGAATCGCACGCGGTGCGACCGTCGGCGTCCGTCTGGACTGCGACAGGGGCACGCTGAGCTACTATCTGAACGGGGCGCCGCACGGCCCAGTGGCTTTCACCAACCTGACTGGCACTCTCTACCCGGCCGTCAGCCTCAGTCGCAGCACGCAGGTGACGCTCAACGCTGGCCTTGAGGTGCCGCACGACCTGTCTGAGGATGAAAGTGACGAGTGATAGGATTTCCCGATATCAAATTGTAAGGCTTTTGCACAGTCTGCATGTGCAGCGCGGGGGTTCACCAATCAGAGATGAAAAAATTGAACGGCTGACGGGATTGTTGTTGACGTCACTAAAACGGAAAAGTCATAAGATTTACTCGCTCCAAGTCTAGTTTAAATTAGGCTCAGTGCTTGTACGTTTTGAGTAACCCAGAAGACAGACTGCTCATATCTGCCCATTATTTTCTATGGATTCTGTACAATTCAGTACCGTCACGTCTTCTGTTGCCTGTCATGTTACTGATTGCTGTTATAAATATTTTCATTGAGCTCTCGCCAAAATCTCCATAGACGACCGGAGCGATCAAAAAGGGGATTTCGCTCCCAGTTGACAGACAGCAGTTGCGCTGCTGAATGTAAATACATTCAATGCACAATATATAATCACTTGCAATGAAATCCCTTCCCAGAAATGGGAATAAAATGCCTTTGTTTGTGTTTTATTCCTGCCACCGACCACCTACCTGTGCGCAGGCTGAGGGGAACGGGCAAGCTATATCGACGCGGTTACCTGGGAGGAAAATGAAATCGGGATAATCGGGGCCAGCATGGCAAAGGGGGTTATTGGGAGTATTTTATTACCTGGGCTATTCGCAATATCATCGCATTTTAGCCTTGGGTTGCCTTGGCGACGAGGCCCATGCAGCAGCGCTGCGCCATCAATGCTTCATTGCTTGGGCACAGGAGAAAGCTGCATTGGAAAGTGCAGAGACGCTGCATCAAGGCTGGCCCAATTTAAGGTAGAAGCTGATCGACAGAAAAAGCTACCGGCTCTGTATGAATGCACAGAGATTAGACAGTCAGGGCCGGTGTACACTCTTGGTGCGCTTGTATTGTGCTTGTGTCAGCGGAATTGGCACAATTGCCTCAGCGCAGGTTTTTTGGGATGATATCGCCGAAGTTCTAAAGTTCCCATATGCATGCAAGTTTAGTTGCATAAATAATTCCAAGTGTTGTTATGCATCAGATCAAAATTTAGGTCAAGCTAACCACAGAACGTGAAGCTCACACGAGCGATAGTCACTGAATGGAGAATTGGGAGCTCGGCGGCGGCTTTTTCCGATGCAAATTTCATTTGGATGACTCAGTGTCCGGGACTCAGCACGCTGCGCACATGACTTGCGCAATCCGGGCGGATCATCCCGTCAGACATTCGGCTTGCGTGAATGGAGATTTGAACTCGAGTTATCCTCAACAGCCTGTATCCTCAACAGACTATCGTTTTACCAACGATTAGCTATGGTTTGCCCCCGAGAATTATCCCCCATGTGTACAATGACGTGAGCAGCTATACAGCAAGCTTTGCGACTCAAAGTAATGTTTTGTAGATAATTTTTAGATTGCAAAATTAATTGTGGTAGAGCTTTGGGAAGATAACTATTTTATTATCTTACAAGCTACTTGCAGTAGCAAGTAGTGTCTTTTGATTCTGTTATAATAGCTCAGATGAAACCTATTGCTAGCGAGATGCAGTTCGAATTTACTGCGGATGGGAAGGGAGCCGATGGGATGGGAAGGGAGCCGATGGGATGGGAAGGGAGCCGATGGGATGGGAAGGGAGCCGATGGGATGGGAAGGGAGCCGATGGGATGGGAAGGGAGCCGATGGGATGGGAAGGGAGCCGATGGGATAGAAAGGGAGCGGATGGGATGGGAAGGGAGCCGATGGGATGGGAAGGGAGCGGATGGGATGGGAAGAGAGCGGATGGGATAGAAAGGGAGCGGATGGGATGGGAAGGGAGCCGATGGGATAGAAAGGGAGCGGATGGGATGAAAAGGGAGCGGATGGGATGGGAAGGGAGCGGATGGGATGGGAAGGGAGCCGATGGGATAGAAAGGGAGCGGATGGGATGAAAAGGGAGCGGATGGGATGGGATGGAGCCGATGGGATGGAATGGAGCCGATGGGATGGGAAGGGAGCGGATGGGATAGAAAGGGAGTGGATGGGGTGGAATGGAACCGATGGGATGGGAAGGGAGCGGATAGGATGGGAAGGGAGTGGATGGGATGGAATGGAGATGTGAAGGGAGCGGATGGGATGGGAAGGGAGCCAATGGGATTGGATGGAGCCGATGGGATGGGAAGGGAGCGGATGGGATGGAAAGGGAGCGGATGGGATGGTGGGGGCGGTGGGAGCGGATGGGATGGTGGGAGCGGGTGGGATGGTGGGAGCGGGTGGGATGGTGGGAGCGGGTGGGGTGGTGGGAGCGGGTGGGATGGTGGGAGCGGATGGGATGGTGGGAGCGGGTGGGATGGTGGGAGCGGATGGAATGGATTGAAGGCCCAAGAGTTGCTCAACTCAAACAGCCCGAACTCCCTAAAATGTTGGTGAACCAGCTGAGAGGCAGGAGAAAAAGGCCACGCTAGTACAAAAAATACCGGTACATGTAACTAATTCTGTTCTATCAGTGTGTCCGGTGTTTAACTTTGGTCAAGGCAGTGGGATTTTAGTCCCAAACCAAACGATTGATCTGCTGGACAGCGTTGCCTGGGCAACCAACTTCCCGAGTGCAGCTGCAGAGTAATTTTTGTGAACTCATAATCGGTGAGCCATGGGCACAAAGCGTAGAGTGTTTGACTTTATTAGCAAACATAGCTGGTAGTTGGGTAGCTGCAGCAGAGCCTCTCAGTGCTGGCAATTAGTCAGTCAGTGCGGCGGCCCAGTTCGCCACACGATACTGTACGATCCACTGATTCCACTCTGTTGCGGAGCACGCATACACTTTATGCAAGTATCGCGTTTTCTTTCTAAATAAAACAGAAATTGTTTTAAGCTGAAGCTATGCAAACAAAGAAACGCTGTCTGGTTTTTTTGTGTTTTTTTGGGGGGGATTATTTTTCCTGGGGAAATTAATTTGCTAATTTACGTTTTCTGTACGCCCTCGCCTCCGGTCTTCCAATTGGCGACTGGGAGAATCTCCTTCCCTGTCCTTCCTTCCTTCCTTTACTGACCAGAGAGCAGCCTTGCTATATGTAAGCATCCGGCCTACTGCAGGGGAGCCAACTCAGGCCATTTGGCGTTTTCGACAGCTCGACAATGCAGCCGTCCAGCCCAGGCAAGTCGCGCCAGTCGCGCCTGGACCTGCTGTACCTGGCCGCTGAGGAGACAACAGCTCACGGACTCAGCCGCACAGTGGGCAACCGGCACCCTGTGGTTCGGGTGCTCTGGGGCCTGGCCTTCCTCTGCATGCTGGGCGTCTTTCTCAAGCAATTCGTGGACTCCTGCAACCGCCTCTACTCAAAGCCGGTGTCAACCTCAATCGAGCCGAACACTGTGGATTTCCAGTTCCCGGATGTGCACATCTGCTCCGTGCCCATTGTGTCGGCCAGTTACGCCTCGCTGATGAGCCCGGCAGATCTGAATTTCACTGTCGAGCTCATGAAGCAGATTGAAAACCGGCTGAAGGCCGCCAATCTCCCAGTGCTGTACCTCGGCGGTCAGCTGTTCACCGGCAGCCTGCCGTACAACTTTCTGAGCAGAAACTTCGGCACTCGCAAGGAGCAGTCGGTCATCGGGGCGCTGGTGATGCCAGTGAACACGAATCTGCAGCTCGATGTTGACATTATCGACCTGCGGCATCACAAGTACCTGAACTGCTTCACCATGCGGCTGAGGGATCCTTCACTGCACAGCCTGCTGAACAATGTACTGGGCTACCTGGATCTCAACCTGTACGCCGATGCCAGCTTCAACCAGAGCGAGATTCTGCGCTACTTCAACAACATCATGGACGTCCGCGGACTAAACTTTGACGTCTACGAGGCCCTGATAGGCTCCGGGTTTCGCATATTTTTCACTCCGCGGGGCTACTACCCAGACGATTACAGCCCGTCAGTGACTGTGAGCCCGGGATTCCAGCATCGGATCAGTCTGAGCATGCTCTACACAGAGTTGACTCCGGACAAGGGCCAGTGCGTTCGCGACAGTCCAGATGTTGTGTACCTGGACCAGTTCACCGGACAGCCCGTCACTTACCACTACGATCTGTCTTGTACGTGTGCAGAGTCACATTGGTGTCTCAAGTCAAGCAAATCGTTAGGAGTTTTATTTGGAATTTGGAATTTTGGCTTTACAGTTTTGGTACGGATTGGTCACTGTGGGATTCAGAGTTTGGTACGGATTGGCACTGGTATTCAGAGTTTGGTACGGATTGGACACTGGGATTCAGAGTTTGGTACGGATTGGACACTGGTATTCAGAGTTTGGTACGGATTGGACACTAGGATTCAGAGTTTGGTACGGATTGGACACTGGGATTCAGAGTTTGGTACGGATTGGTCACTGGGGATTCAGAGTTTGGTACGGATTGGTCACTGGGATTCAGAGTTTGGTACGGATTGGTCACTGGGATTCAGAGTTTGGTACGGATTGGACACTGGGATTCAGAGTTTGGTACGGATTGGTCACTGGTATTCAGAGTTTGGTACGGATTGGACACTGGTATTCAGAGTTTGGTACGGATTGGACACTAGGATTCAGAGTTAGGTACGGATTGGTCACTGATATTCACTTTAATTTTCGCTTTCACGCAGCTTGCTACGCCCAGTTTATGAACGAGATGTTCAAGAATGAATTTGGCTGCTTCCTGCCCGGCTACTCGCCCATCCTGTACGAACACCGGGACCTGCGCTTGTGCAGCAACCTGGCCTACATTGACTCCAACGCCACCGGTCAGTCAAGGAGTGGAAAGCTGAATTTCCTCTACGGCTTCACCAACGGCACCTTCACGGAGCAGCTGGTTGGCAGCATGCACAAGATGATGGAGCGCTGCCGGCAGAGGCAGTCCTGCCAGGAGGCCAAGTACGTGTCCAGCCTGAGCTCTATTCGATTCCCGCTGAGTCAGGCCGTCAACAATGAGCTGATCAACACTTTCCGTACGCTGAACGGCCACCGAATCGCGAACAACTACTCCATCCCCGGCCGGATGTGGATGCAGCGCCTGTTTGAGTCTGGCGTCAATTCCACAGCGTCCAGCGCCACTTCGCTTGAGTACGTGCAGGCGGTGGAGGAGAACATTGTCCGGGTGCAGATCCACGCGGGCGAGCTCACGTCCACCTTGTACAGGCAGCAGATATCCTACCTGCCCAGCGACCTGTTAGCCGGAGTTGGCGGTCTCATGGGTCTCTACATGGGCTGCAGTGTGCTCACCCTGATGGAGCTTCTCGAACTGCTAGCCGTGCTCATCTACGGGCGTCGTCTTGTCGCCGAACCGTCAGCCGTGACCGATCAGAGTCAGCAGCAGTCGCAGCAGCAGCTCAGTGGGCAGTCGGGCAGTAAAAGCGACCGTAAGATTGAGCTGGTCACCTTTTAACTACCAGAAGCGAGCAAGAATGCAAGCTCAAACGCTCTTTGATTTTTTTTTCAAAACAGAAAATTTAAGCATTGAGAAAGTAGAAATTCAGGTCTTACCAAAGGAATTGTTCAATAAAGTTTTGTCGCCACAAATCAGGCTTTGAAGCTACTTAGTAAGTAGATATTGAAGCACAGGACTTTTGACTGTTAAGTTATCAGTAATGCCATTAGCAGGGCGGAATTCAGTGGTAAACTTTTTGTTTTTTTGCATTCAATATTGACCGTTTCTATGTTTAACTTGTAGTCTAAATTTTTCGATTCTTTACTTAGCTGTGTTTCACTCTACTCTGCTCTGTTTTACTCTGTTCCACTCTACTCTACTCTGTTCAACTCTACTCTGTTCCACTCTACTCTACTCTTTTCAACTCTACTCTACTCTGTTCCACTCTACTCTACTCTGTTTCACTCTACTCTGTTCCACTCTACTCTACTCTTTTCAACTCTACTCTACTCTGTTCCACTCTACTCTACTCTGTTCCACTCTACTCTACTCTTTTCAACTCTACTCTACTCTGTTCTACTCTACTCTGTTCCACTCTACTCTACTCTTTTCAACTCTACTCTACTCTGTTCCACTCTACTCTACTCTGTTTCACTCTACTCTGTTCCACTCTACTCTACTCTTTTCAACTCTACTCTACTCTGTTCCACTCTACTCTACTCTGTTCCACTCTACTCTACTCTTTTCAACTCTACTCTACTCTGTTCTACTCTACTCTACTCTGTTCCACTCTACTCTACTCTGTTTCACTCTGTTCCACTCTACTTTACTCTGTTTCACTCTGTTCCACTCTACTTTACTCTGTTCCACTCTACTCTACTCTGTTCTACTCTACTCTGTTCCACTCTACTCTACTCTGTTTCACTCTGTTCCAGTCTACTCTACTCTGTTCAACTCTACTCTGTTCCACTCTACTCTACTCTGTTCCACTCTATTCTACTCTATTCTACTCTACTCTACTCTGTTTCACTCTACTCTGTTCCACTCTACTCTACTCTTTTCAACTCTACTCTACTCTGTTCCACTCTACTCTACTCTGTTTCACTCTACTCTGTTCCACTCTACTCTACTCTTTTCAACTCTACTCTACTCTGTTCTACTCTACTCTACTCTGTTCCACTCTACTCTACTCTTTTCAACTCTACTCTACTCTGTTCTACTCTACTCTACTCTGTTCCACTCTACTCTACTCTGTTTCACTCTGTTCCACTCTACTTTACTCTGTTTCACTCTGTTCCACTCTACTTTACTCTGTTCCACTCTACTCCACTCTGTTCTACTCTACTCTGTTCCACTCTACTCTACTCTGTTTCACTCTGTTCCAGTCTACTCTACTCTGTTCAACTCTACTCTGTTCCACTCTACTCTACTCTGTTCCACTCTATTCTACTCTATTCTACTCTAGTCTACTCTAGTCTACTCTACTCTGTTCCACTCTACTTTACTCTGTTCCACTCTACTCCACTCTGTTCAACTCTACTCTGTTCCACTCTACTCTACTTTGTTCCACTCTACTCTACTCTGTTCCACTCTACTCTACTCTACTCTACTCTGTTCTACTCTGTTATACTATGCTATACTCTACTCTACTTTAATCTACTCCACTTAGCACATGCTTAAACGAAGACGGGCAGAAAAAAGTGTGTTTTTTTCTAATAGTTCGTTTGTTATAGTTTCACTCGTGGCATAAAATGTTGACACAGTCCAATGTGAGTACTGTGGACTTTTCCTCGTAAAGCAAAACAAATATTTTAAATTTGTAATTCTGGCAATGACTGCTCTTGCAAGCTTTTCTTGCTGATCGCTTAAGTACTGAATAAAATATTGACTAAATAAACGTAATTGACTAAATGACTAAATAAACGTAATTGACTAAATGACTAAATAAACGTAATTGACTAAATGACTAAATAAACGTAATTGACTAAATGACTAAATAAACGTAATTGACTAAATGACTAAATAAACGTAATTGACTAAATGACTAAATAAACGTAATTGACTAAATGACTAAATAAACGTAATTGACTAAATGACTAAATAAACGTAATTGACTAAATGACTAAATAAACGTAATTGACTAAATGACTAAATAAACGTAATTGACTAAATGACTAAATAAACGTAATTGACTAAATGACTAAATAAACGTAATTGACTAAATGACTAAATAAACGTAATTGACTAAATGACTAAATAAACGTAATTGACTAAATGACTAAATAAACGTAATTGACTAAATGACTAAATAAACGTAATTGACTAAATGACTAAATAAACGTAATTGACTAAATGACTAAATAAACATAAAAGCCTTAAAACAGTATCAGATGTTACTGGATCTTACTGGATTATATGACAGATAGTAAAACTGTGTAGAGAACAACGTAGAACTTAGTAGACACGCGTAGAACAGGGCAGAACAGAGTAGAGTAGACTAGAGTAGACTAGAGTAGAATAGAGTAGAATAGAGTAGAACAGAGTAGAGTAGACTAGAGTAGAATAGAGTAGAACAGAGTAGAGTAGACTAGAGTAGACTAGAGTAGAATAGAGTAGAATAGAGTAGAACAGAGTAGAGTAGACTAGAGTAGACTAGAGTAGAATAGAGTAGAATAGAGTAGAACAGAGTAGAGTAGACTAGAGTAGACTAGAGTATAATAGAGTAGAATAGAGTAGAACAGAGTAGAGTAGACTAGAGTAGAATAGAGTAGAACAGAGTAGAGTAGACTAGAGTAGAATAGAGTAGAATAGAGTAGAACAGAGTAGAGTAGACTAGAGTAGAATAGAGTAGAATAGAGTAGAACAGAGTAGAGTAGACTAGAGTAGAATAGAGTAGAATGTTACGGAGTAGAAAAGCGTAGAACTGTGAAGAATAGAATAGAGTAGAACAGAATTCAGAGTAATATAGCAGTAAAACACAGATTAGTTCCCGACTGGACTGATTAGTCACTGCCAGCGCAAATCCATGTGCAAACACTCCTGACAGGACTTCCTTGATGAGGTAATTGGATTACGAATAAGCGTTAAGCGATGAATTGGCGATCATATTGCTGGTCTGCTGATTGCCTGAGCGGAACGCTGCACAAATCTATGCCTGCTCCGTGAATCTATGCCTGCTCCGTGAATCTATGCCTGCTCCGTGAATCTATGCCTGCTCCGTGAATCTATGCCTGCTCCGTGAATATATGCCTGCTCCGTGAATCTATGCCTGCTCCGTGAATCTATGCCTGCTCCGTGAATCTATGCCTGCTCCGTGAATCTATGCCTACTCCACACTTCGCACTAAGTGAATCTACATTCTACACGTATGCCATTCCAGCTCAAAATTCTACTCGAATTGTTATTATCGTTGACAGAAATCTGTGGAACAGCCGAGTACTGAACACAGTCCGCACTTCCCTCCCCTCTCCCCCTCGCTCTCCACTGCTGAAGTTACCCAACAGTCAGAGCACAGCCGAGTCCTTAGCACTAATCCCCAGCAGTTCGCCAGCTGTTGCACCAGGGTTCGCAGCGGCAGGCAGCTCACAGCTTTGCCAAACTTGGAAGGCAAAAATTGTTCTGTCCCTTGAAGAGGCAGCCAGCACAGAGGGGAAAAATAGGCTAGTGGACGATACGCAGATCCCCAAGCCAACAAGTCAGAACCCAACTCTCTGCCAAAGCGTTTTTAGTCCTGGCGACAACTGGCCTCCTACTGATCGTTAAACCCGCGCTCTCTCTCTGTTACACTTCCAATTCGACTCGCTAACTAAATTATCGAACAAGAATGAATCTAACAGCCTTGACAACTGTCTGCATACTTTTTCTGATAGCTGTGCATCACACAGGTATGTAGCTGAATCAGCATCAATACTTGTACATTAGTTGCAAGAATATTTATATCATATATTATGCCATAGACAAAACCAATCCTGCACACCCGGAGAGATCTGTGCCATAGACACAACCAATCCTGCACACCCGGAGAGATCTGTGCCATAGACACAACCAATCCTGCACACCCGGAGAGATCTGTGCCATAGACACAACCAATCCTGCACACCCGGAGAGATCTATGCCATAGACACAACCAATCCTGCACACCCGGAGAGATCTGTGCCATAGACACAACCAATCCTGCACACCCGGAGAGATCTGTGCCATAGACACAACCAATCCTGCACACCCGGAGAGATCTATGCCATAGACACAACCAATCCTGCACACCCGGAGAGATCTGTGCCATAGACACAACCAATCCTGCACACCCGGAGAGATCTATGCCATAGACACAACCAATCCTGCACACCCGGAGAGATCTATGTCATAGACACAACCAATCCTGCACACCCGGAGAGATCTGTGCCATAGACACAACCAATCCTGCACACCCGGAGAGATCTGTGCCATAGACACAACCAATCCTGCACACTCGGAGAGATCTATGCCATAGACACAACCAATTCTGCACACTCGGAGAGATCTATGCCATAGACACAACCAATCCTGCACACCCGGAGAGATCTGTGCCATAGACACAACCAATCCTGCACACCCGGAGAGATCTGTGCCATAGACACAACCAATCCTGCACACCCGGAGAGATCTGTGCCATAGACACAACCAATCCTGCACACCCGGAGAGATCTGTGCCATAGACACAACCAATCCTGCACACCCGGAGAGATCTGTGCCATAGACACAACCAATCCTGCACACCCGGAGAGATCTTTGCCATAGACACAACCAATCCTGCACACCCGGAGAGATCTGTGCCATAGACACAACCAATCCTGCACACCCGGAGAGATCTATGCCATAGACACAACCAATCCTGCACACCCGGAGAGATCTGTGCCATAGACACAACCAATCCTGCACACCCGGAGAGATCTATGCCATAGACACAACCAATCCTGCACACCCGGAGAGATCTATGTCATAGACACAACCAATCCTGCACACCCGGAGAGATCTGTGCCATAGACACAACCAATCCTGCACACCCGGAGAGATCTTTGCCATAGACACAACCAATCCTGCACACCCGGAGAGATCTGTGCCATAGACACAACCAATCCTGCACACCCGGAGAGATCTATGCCATAGACACAACCAATCCTGCACACCCGGAGAGATCTGTGCCATAGACACAACCAATCCTGCACACCCGGAGAGATCTATGCCATAGACACAACCAATCCTGCACACCCGGAGAGATCTATGTCATAGACACAACCAATCCTGCACACCCGGAGAGATCTGTGCCATAGACACAACCAATCCTGCACACCCGGAGAGATCTTTGCCATAGACACAACCAATCCTGCACACCCGGAGAGATCTGTGCCATAGACACAACCAATCCTGCACACCCGGAGAGATCTATGCCATAGACACAACCAATCCTGCACACCCGGAGAGATCTGTGCCATAGACACAACCAATCCTGCACACCCGGAGAGATCTATGCCATAGACACAACCAATCCTGCACACCCGGAGAGATCTATGTCATAGACACAACCAATCCTGCACACCCGGAGAGATCTGTGCCATAGACACAACCAATCCTGCACACCCGGAGAGATCTGTGCCATAGACACAACCAATCCTGCACACTCGGAGAGATCTATGCCATAGACACAACCAATTCTGCACACTCGGAGAGATCTATGCCATAGACACAACCAATCCTGCACACCCGGAGAGATCTGTGCCATAGACACAACCAATCCTGCACACCCGGAGAGATCTGTGCCATAGACACAACCAATCCTGCACACCCGGAGAGATCTGTGCCATAGACACAACCAATTCTGCACACCCGGAGAGATCTGTGCCATAGACACAACCAATCCTGCACACCCGGAGAGATCTGTGCCATAGACACAACCAATCCTGCACACCCGGAGAGATCTGTGCCATAGACACAACCAATCCTGCACACCCGGAGAGATATGTGCCATAGACACAACCAATCCTGCACACCCGGAGAGATCTGTGCCATAGACACAATCAATCCTGCACACCTGGAGAGATCTATGCCATAGACACAACCAATCCTGCACACCCGGAGAGATCTGTGCCATAGACACAACCAATCCTGCACACCCGGAGAGATCTATGCCATAGACACAACCAATCCTGCACACCCGGAGAGATCTATGCCATAGACACAACCAATCCTGCACACCCGGAGAGATCTGTGCCATAGACACAACCAATCCTGCACACCCGGAGAGATCTATGTCATAGACACAACCAATCCTGCACACCCGGAGAGATCTATGCCATAGACACAACCAATCCTGCACATCCGGAGAGATCTATGCCATAGACACAACCAATCCTGCACACCCGGAGAGATCTGTGCCATAGACACAACCAATCCTGCACACCCGGAGAGATCTATGCCATAGACACAACCAATCCTGCACACCCGGAGAGATCTATGCCATAGACGCAACCAATCCTGCACACCCGGAGAGATCTGTGCCATAGACACAACCAATCCTGCACACCCGGAGAGATCTATGCCATAGACACAACCAATCCTGCACACCCGGAGAGATCTATGCCATAGACACAACCAATCCTGCACACCCGGAGAGATCTATGCCATAGACACAACCAATCCTGCACACCCGGAGAGATCTATGCCATAGACACAACCAATCCTGCACACCCGGAGAGATCTATGCCATAGACACAACCAATTCTGCACACCCGGAGAGATCTGTGCCATAGACACAACCAATCCTGCACACCCGGAGAGATCTGTGCCATAGACACAACCAATCCTGCACACCCGGAGAGATCTGTGCCATAGACACAACCAATCCTGCACACCCGGAGAGATCTGTGCCATAGACACAACCAATCCTGCACACCCGGAGAGATCTGTGCCATAGACACAACCAATCCTGCACACCCGGAGAGATCTGTGCCATAGACACAACCAATCCTGAACACAGAAAAAAACTTACATCTTCGGTAGCAAAATCTAATTCAGCAGTTTAAATTTCTGCCTCAACAGAACAGCTCACAGCTAATGGGACCATGACTGCTCCGCCGCCGACGACTGCCCATACGACTACGACCGCCCCACCGCCAACGACATCGACAAATTCGACGACAGCGGCCAGCACGGCCAGCCCGGCCACAACTCGCACCTCAGCAGCCACAACCGCCCAGTCTACCAGTGCATCCACCACCAGTGCATCCACCACCAGCGCATCCACCACCAGTGCATCCACCACCAGTGCATCCACCACTGCCAAGCCCAGCCCGACAACAACTACTTCTACTACTAGTACTACAACTACTACGTCTACGACTACAACTACAACTACCACGGCGGCCACAACTACAGCTAAGAAGAAGCCAAAGCGACTGTGCAAGTTTCCGTTCTGGCATCGGAACGAGTGGCAGCACGAGTGCATGCCATACGGCTCCAAGGGCGCGCACTGGTGCTCGCTGACTCGGAACTTCACTAGGGATGAGGAGTGGCGAGACTGCGCTAGTGAGCTGGGATTGAGAGCTGGGATTATTAGGATTGAGAACTGGGATTATTAGGATTGGGAACTGGGATTATTAGGATTGGGAACTGGGATTACTAGGATTGGGAACTGGGATTTCCGGGATTGGGAACTGGATGACTGGGATTGGGAAGTGGGATTACTGGGATTGGGAAGTGGGATTACTGGGATAACTGGGATTGGGAAGTGGGATTACTGGGATTGGGAAGTGGGATTACTGGGATTACTGGGATTGGGAAGTGGGATTACTGAGATTGGGAAGTGGGATTACTGAGATTGGGAAGGGGGATTACTGGGATTGGGAAGTGGGATTACTGGGATTACTGGGATTGGGAAGTGGGATTACTGAGATTGGGAAGTGGGATTACTGAGATTGGGAAGGGGGATTACTGGGATTGGGAAGTGGGATTACTGGGATTGGGAAGTGGGATGACTGGGATTGGGAGTGGGATTACTGGGATTACTGGGATTGGGAAGTGGGATTACTGGGATTACTGAGATTGGGAAGTGGGATTACTGGGATTGGGAAGTGGAATTACTGGGATTGGGAAGTGGGATTACTGGGATTGGGAAGTGGGATTACTGGGATTGGGAAGTGGGATTATTATGATTAGGAATGTGACTGAGAAGTTTGATTTCTGAAGTCCGGAGCTATTAAAGCGCCATCAGAAATATTTCAAACCTGCAGGATACGACCTGATGCGGTACAAGTGCTCTGTGCCATTCCACCACGCGGGCAAGACGCACACCGAGTGCCAGCCGCTGCAGCTGGAGCCACTGGCCCGGCGAATCTTCTGGTGCTCCCTGGTGCCCAGCATCTCCAGCGTCACCTGGGCGAACCTCGGCACCGACTGGACCTTCTGCGAGGCGGCCAACGCCACCGGCCCCGACTACCTGAAATCCGTGGCCGGCTATCGTAGCCAGGCCGACGCCCAGATTCACGGTAACCATGGCAACAAGAATGACACAACTATGGCGAAACTTATTGAGCACGCTGTGCAGCAGGCGGGCGACTCAAAATCGGCGAATTCCGATGGCGACTCCACCGGAAGTGGCGGAGCCGCAGCCGCCACGCCGAGCTCCGTGCTGGGCGTCGCTCTGGGCATCGTTGGTCTGATCTTGGCCGCTGTGGCCGTGGCGGCCGCCTTTGCCGTGCACAGGAGGTAATTCAGGGGGGTGAGAAACTGTCTCTGATGTGATAAGCGCCTTGAGATTTTCTAACTCTTTACTTCAGTGATTAGAGGTCCGCATTTCATGCTTCACCATTCACAATTCACGATTCACGATTCACACTTTATCATTCACAATTCACGATTCACGATTCACGCTTTATCATTCACGAATCAAGATTCCCGATTCACGATTCACAACTCACGGTTCACGATTCATGATTCACGATTCACGCTTTACCATTCGCGATTCACGATTCACGCTTCATGATTTGTGATTCACAATTCACACTATACTATTCGTGATTCACGATTCACGCTTTATAATTCACGACTCACGATTCATGGTTCACGATTCATGATTCACGATTCACGCTTTACCATTCGCGATTCGTGATTCGTGCTTTAAGATTCACGATTCATAATTCACAACTCAAGATTCTCGATTCACGCTTCGTATTCTTAAATTATTGCACGATCTCAGTTCGCCACTTCACACGCTTTTTAAACTACTGTCGAGCTTCATAGTAGTCTGAAAGGGTTTTTAATTGAAGAATCAAGCTGGGTAAGAATAATTGCTATTAAACGAGCAATCCACCGGGCCCATTCCAGAAATCACACGTTTACTAATCATTGAAACTTCATGCTTATAATTATGATCAAACAATACAATTTAAACAGCTCATGCTGCGTGTACGGCATTAACTTAAAATCTGATCGCTTGTGAGCTTGCCGATCACCATCCAGGGCGCGGGTTTTATTGTTTGATTTTTGAAGTGATTTCATTCAAGAAAGAATTATTCTGCGTCTGCCCATTCAGTGATAAAAATTAGAGAACTCATTGTGCTTTTCTGTGAATGGATCATCTCAGTGTATTCTCCCTAGATATTAGTCCAGTCTCACTAGATTTCAGTCCAATTCTCACTAGATTTCAGTCTAGTCTCACTAGATTTCAGTCCAGTCTCACTAAATCTCAGTCTAGTCTCACTAGATCTCATTTCAGTCTCACTAGATCTCAGTCCAGTCTCACACTTAGATCTTAGTCCAGTCTCACTCGATCTCAGTAATCTCATTCCAGTCTCACTAGATCTCAGTCCAGTCTCACACTTAGATCTTAGTCCAGTCTCACTAGATCTCAGTAATCTCAGTCCAGTATCACTAGATCTCAGTACAGTCTCGCTAGATCTCTGGGCTCTGAGTGTCTGTGATGACGAATGTCACTCAATTGTGATCAGGCGATATTTCGGTTGCTTGCATAATTTCAATGTACTTCAGTCAAGTTATAAGAAACTTTTATGTATTACTCTACTAATAGTAGAAAGGAAATACGTTACCAATAAAATCATTAAAATGTTTATTACATCTGCTGCCCTGGAAAAATTAGCAGGTCTTAATCACTTCACTACATAAGGGTTGCAACTTTCTTAGTCATTTCTTATAGTTCATCTGCACTCGTCTCTGTTTACTGTTTTCTCTCCCTCTCTGTCCAGTTCAATCTTGTCATTCTTATCTCTCCCATTGCTGCCTTCTGATTGGCTGTTCAATCTCGCCTCTTTCCTTAGTCGCGCACTTCACTCCACCCCTCCTTTTCCTATTTGCACTCAACCCCCCAGTTAATGTCTTTTAAATGTACCTGTTTAAGTTCATCGCCCTACTTACTGTTTGGTTTCAACTCTAATCGAAAAGTTTTCCTAAATAAAATTTCATCACACAGAGCTGTCAGTTGAAGCAAAAGCTCGAAAACTCGATGAAAGTGTAGCGTTTACTAAAGGTTATTTTGTTTGTGGAGTTAAATTGCCGCGATATTTCTGAACCATAGGACATCGTGACAGCCAACATCCGGTTACCGGAAAGACCAACCGAAAAATGATTCCAGCGATCAACCTCTCTATTCTGACAGTATAAAATCAACAGTATTCACAATTGCAGCCAGTTCCCGGACAAGCATCTCCAATTATGCTGCTAGTAGTTCAACTGTTTCTGCTGTGCTGCTGAATCTGCAGGTGCAGGCATCAGAGTCGTCCAACAACAGAGCGATGCGAACCAATCGCAGTTCCAATGTGTCAGGGGCTTGGCTACAATTTTACCACCAGACGCATAGTCTGATGGGCAGTGACCAAGAAGAGATTGGCCTTAATCTGCACTCATTCAGGCCGCTGGTCCAGGTTGGATGCTCAAAGGACCTGAAATTCTTTCTCTGCTCTGCCGCACTTCCGATGTGCGCACCGAGTTACGCGCGGCCAATTGGTCCATGCCGTCATCTGTGTAAGAGAGCTCGGCGAGGCTGCCGACCCTTGATGCGGAAGTACGGATTCGACTGGCCAAGTATGCTCAGTGCAGTCGCTTCCCGGATGCTGGAGGAAACAGACTGTGTTTGGGGACCTGGATAGCGGTGGCGGTAGCTTCGGAAGCGGAAGCGCCGACCGAGATGGGAGCGGAAGCGCCGACCGAGATGGGAGCGAAGCGCCGACCGAGATGGGAGCGGAAGCGCCGACCGAGATGGGAGCGGAAGCGCCGACCGAGATGGGAGCGGAAGCGGCGACCGAGATGGGAGCGGAAGCGCCGACCGAGATGGGAGCGGAAGCGCCGACCGAGATGGGAGCGGAAGCGGCGACCGAGATGGGAGCGGAAGCGCCGACCGAGATGGGAGCGGAAGCGGCGACCGAGACGGAAGCGGAAGCGGCGACGAGACGGAAGCGGAAGCGGCGACCGAGACGGAAGCGGAAGCGCCGACCGAGATGGGAGCGGAAGCGCCGACCGAGATGGGAGCGGAAGCGCCGACCGAGATGGGAGCGGAAGCGCCGACCGAGATGGGAGCGGAAGCGCCGACCGAGATGGGAGCGGAAGCGCCGACCGAGATGGGAGCGGAAGCGCCGACCGAGATGGGAGCGGAAGCGCCGACCGAGTATGGGAGCGGCAAGCGCGACCGAGATGAGAGCGGAAGCGGCG
>NIVC01004678.1:0-38351 GCA_002269645.1 Macrostomum lignano
GATTACTGCATAAAATTGCTACAGCAATAAGTTTTTATTATTGATTCCAGTCTAACTGCTTAATTGACCCCCAGTCATGCAGTCGGCTCGCAACACGAGACTGAGCGAATAGAGCTCATTAATCAAATACGCGAATGAACGAGAATCGTCTAGATTTATTCGAAATCTCCTTCCCTAATCAGAACTTGGAGTTTTTCGGCGCTATGCGCTTCTATTTTCAAGGCGACGATCAAAAATACCAGACTAAATGCCTTCGAGTGTCCAGCACGGCAACCACTCGCGATTTGATTGGTCCTCTGGTTGAAAAATTTCATCCAATCTGAAAATGCTCGGCTGCGATATCTATGGCCTCTACGAGGTTCACTCAATGGAGAGGAGCGCCGGTTGTCTGAACAGCGGATCGCCACTGCTAGTGCAGCTGAATTGGGGCAAAGATGATCGAGATGGCAAATTCATATTGAAAAATGAGACTAAAGTTAATCGGCAGAGAGAGGTGAGACTCTCCGAGTTCTGTTGAATTTGTTATTGCTGCTGCTAACCGGTTGAACTGCTTGTTCCTGACACCCAGCTTGAGACTTCTCCTGACACTCAGCTTAGAACTTCTGACACTCAGCTTGTGACTCTGACACCCATCTTGAGACTTCTGACACCCAGCTTGAGACTTCTCCTGACACCCAGCTTGGGACTCCTGACACCCAGCTTGAGACTTCTCCTGACACTCAGCTTAGAACTTCTGACACTCAGCTTGTGACTCTGACACCCATCTTGAGACTTCTGACACCCATCTTGAGACTTCTGACACCCAGCTTGAGACTTCTCCTGACACCCAGCTTGAGACTTCTGACACCGCAGCTTGGGACTCCTGACACCCAGCTTGGGACTTCTCCTGACACCCATCTTAAGAATTTTGACACCCAGCTTGGGACTCCTGACACCCAGCTTGAGACTTCTCCTGACACCCAGCTTGAGACTTCTTCTGACACCCAGCTTGGGACTCCTGACACCCAGCTTGAGACTTCTCCTGACACTCAGCTTAAGACTTCTTCTGACACCCAGCTTGGGACTCCTGACACCCAGCTTGAGACTTCTCCTGATACCCAGCTTGAGACTTCTCCTGAAACCCAGCTTGAGACTTCCTCTGACACCCAGCTTGAGACTTCTCCTGACACTCAGCTTAAGACTTCTCCTGACACTCAGCTTAAGACTTCTTCTGACACCCAGCTTGGGACTTCTCCTGATACCCAGCTTGAGACTTCTCCTGACACCCAGCTTGGGACTTCTCCTGATACCCAGCTTGAGACTTCTCCTGACACCCAGCTTGAGACTTCTCCTGACACCCAGCTTGAGACTTCTTCTGACACCCAGCTTGAGACTTCTCCTGACACTCAGCTTAGAACTTCTGACACTCAGCTTGTGACTCTGACACCCAGCTTGGGACTTCTGACATCCAGCTTGGGACTTCTGACACCCAGCTTGAGACTTCTCCTGACACTCAGCTTAGAACTTCTGACACTCAGCTTGTGACTCTGACACCCAGCTTGGGACTTCTGACATCCAGCTTGGGACTTCTGACACCCAGCTTAAGATTTCTCCTGACACAGCTTGAGACTTCTCCTGACACCCAACTTGACGTTTCACCTGACTCTCAACTTTGAACTTTGAACAATTTCAGTGGGTTTAAGCTGCGCCATTTGACTTTACAGGTCATTCTTGGGACAAATGAGACTTTAGGGTCATGATTTTGTGCCAGGTGAAGATTAATGTTAGGGTTTTTGAAGACACGTGACTCTCACAACGTGCCATATAGTTTTATATAAAACAACGCCTTGCATAAACATTGCACAGCATTGCATAAGCCTGTCAAAATTTGTTTAACTCAATATATAACTCGGGTTGATTCCCCCCAAACAGATGAACAACAACGCCAGTTCAGTCGGCGGCGTTGGCACTGCAGGCGAAAGTTTTAAACGCGACAAGAAGCGCCTGTCTAAACGCGAGAAAAAGAAGAAAGAGCAAATGGAAGCTGAGCAGAAAAAGGCAACAGCCGTGCCTGATTCCACTTTTACTAGGACAATTTCTAATCCGGAACTGGTGATGGCGCGTCGGAGGAAGCAAAAGCTTGAGAAGATTGAGCAGGTGATGGAAGCACTTCGTATTTTTTATTGTGCTCTGATGAGTCTCAAAATCTCAGGCTTACAATCTTACTGTAAGCTTGATTGAGGTTATGAGATTTTGATACTGTAAGCCTGATTTTGAGGTTATAAGATTTTGATAGTGTAAGCCATAATGAGGCTATGAGATTTTGATACTCTAAGCCTGATTGAGGCTATGAGATTTTGATTCTGTAAGCCTCTGTGAGGCTATGAGATTTTGATACTGTAAGCCTGATTGAGGCTATGAGATTTTGATACTGAAGCCTGATTTTTAGGTTATAAGATTTTGATACTGTAAGCCATAATGAGGCTATGAGATTTTGATAATGTAAGCCTGATTTTGAGGTTATGAGATTTTGATACTGTAAGCCTGATTGAGGTTATGAGATTTTGATACTGTAAGCCATAATGAGGCTATGAGATTTTGATACTGTAAGCCATAATGAGGTTATGAGATTTTGATACTGTAAGCCATAATGAGGCTATGAGATTTTTATACTGTAAGCCATAATGAGGTTATGAGATTTTGATACTGTAAGCCTGATTAAGGGATGCCCTAAACTGTGAGAGTTTCGCACCCCAAGCCGCAATCTTCGAGCCCCAAATTATCAGACATCGATGCCATTTATCCCATTGGTAATCTTCTCGCCCGCCACAGGCCAGCGCCGCCGGTTCAAAAAGTGCCACCCTGAAAGTGTACGGCGACGCACTGAAGCCGGACATACCCTACAAAGCGCTGCTCCTTACCACTGATGACACGTGCGTCGATATCGTGTCCGAGATGTTAGAAAAGTACAACATGCTACCTGCCGCTAATCCGGCGGATTATTGCCTGATTAAGATTTGGCTGCCGCCAAGAGAAGATCGGCAGTCTTATAGGCCAGACCAGCTCGAGGAGCCGCTGCCACCAGACGAGCGACCCTTGGATATCATGTTTAATAGGCCGCCAGCTAAAGGAACTTTTATGTTTCAGGTTAGTGCGCTGGATGGGATATGCATGACAAATTTATTTTATCATTAACTTTAAAAATTGCCCTCTACCTACTTTCCAAGAATCGCTTTGTATGTAATTTGTAAGAATTGCCCTTTTTTAGAATCGCCCTTTCCAAGAATCTCTCTTTTCGAGAATTGTCCTCTGTATTTACTTTCCAAGAATCGACCTTTCCAAGAATCGACCTTTCTAAAAATCGATCTTTCCAAAAAAAGAAATTTCTAGGAATCGCTCTTTCCAAGAATCGCTGTTTTCAAGAATCACCCTCTGTATCTAATTTCCAAGAATCAACCTTTCTAAGAATCGCTCTTTCCAAGAATCGCCCTTTTAAAAAATCGTCCTGTCCAAGAATCGCTCTTTTCAGCAAGCGTCCTTCTGTATCTATTTTCCAAGAATCGCCTCCATTCTACTTTCCAGCAATTAATTCCAACATTTTCCAGGTCCGCCCATTGCCGGCCGGCATGCGCCAGCAATACCAACAGCATCTGAAGCAATTTCAACAGCATCGCGAGCAACAGAAGCAGAGTCTGCAACAACCTCAGCAGCCTCAGCAGCAGCAGGCGCCATTGAACGGTCGCACATTGTCGGCATCTGTGTCGCATTCGTCTCTGGTACAGCCTCAGCAGCCTCAGCAGCCTCAACAGCAGCATCGACCGCAACCGCCGCCTCAGCAGCAGCAGCAGCAGCAGAACCTCGACCTACCCTACCTGGTCGAATTGAACGCCGATGGTAGCGACTGCCCATCCGGCCGTCTGGTCCGTCTGCCTATCGATAAGCCGCCCCCGATTCACCTGGGCAGCGGCGGGCCCAGCGTAGCGGCCACGATCGGCTCCAATGCTACTTTTGTCCAGCTGGCTCATCCTGAAGTGCAGCCGGTACACTGCCTCATCAGCCAGCGGCCCGGCCAGCCTCCTAGTCTGGGCTTATCGCCTTCCGGTCCATCTAGCGCCGTATGGATTAATAATCAACGCGTCAGTCCCGGCAGCTCGGCCGCCCTGCGTAGCGGAGTTAGCGTTAGATTTGGTCGCGATCTGCTGCTAAGATTCATCGACCCGCTGGCCGAGAGGAGGTATATGCAGCAGCAGCAACAGCAGCAGCCACCACCGCATGTTGCTGCCGCAGGTGTGTTAAAATTCAAAATTGGTTTGGGATCAGGGGATTTAGACTTGGGATCAGGGGATTTAGACTTGGTATCTAGGGATTTAGATTTTGGATCTTGGGATTTAGACCTGGGATCTTGGGATTTAGATTTTGGATCTTGGGATTTAGACCTGGGATCTTGGGATTTAGATTTGGTTATCTGGGGATTTAGTTTCGGGATCTGGGGATTTAGATTTGGGATCTTGGAATTTAGATTTGGTTATATCTGGGGATTTAGTTTCGGGATCTGGGGATTTAGATTTGAAATCTGGGGATTTAGTTTCGGGATCTGGGGATTTAGATTTGAAATCTGGGGATTTAGATTTGGGATGTGGGGATATAGATTTGGGATTTTAGTTTTGTAATTTCGGATTTGGGATTTCAGATTCGGGATTTCAGATTCGGGATTTCAGATTCGGGATTTCAGTTTCCGAATATCAATCTGGGGATTAAACAATCGACCAAAACTTCAGCCGCTCCAACTGGCCCTCTCGACGACCTGCCGTGCGGCCTCATCGTCCAGCCTCAGCACGACTCTCGCCTCATTGAAGAGGCCGTTTTCCGCTGCTCTCCCCAGCTAGTCCGTTTCCGCCTGGCTCCCGCCTACGCGCTCTACCTGACCGAACGGGCCGTGTTTAGAGCAGTGAACGAATCGGCCGAACTGAATCCCGGCCGCCTTGACAACTGCCTGCTCCGCGTGGCCGACAGTCTGTCAGCAGCGGTGGCCGACAGTCAGACGGAGCCGCAGTCGTTGGTGTTCTGGTTGGCCAATGCTAGCGAGCATTTGCACTTTGTCAAGCGAGACATGAACTTGTCCGATCTGTCTCCGGGTACCGTTGAGCACGCCTGCGATATCATTGCAGCAGCTGTGCAGTCAGCTTTCAACATGCTGCTGGCTGACCTTCAGGACCGCCTGCAGGCCGACACGCCCGCGCTGCTGGCACCGGAGTCTCAGGAGGATATGGCGCCATACGGCGGACCCGAGGATGAACCTGTCGAACTGCGGGTAAATATGGCTATCAAGATCCCAAATTTGAGTACTCCTCAAAGATCCCAATTTCGAGTCCTTAATCCCAAAGATCCCAATTTCGAGTCCTTAATCCCAAAGATCCCTATCTAAGAAATCCCAATTTCGAGTCCTTAATCCCAAAGATCCCTATCTAAGAAATCCCAATTTCGAGTCCTTAATCCCAAAGATCCCTATTTAAGCAATCCCAATTTCGAGTCTTTTATCCCAAAGATCCCTATCTAAGAAATCCCAGGTCGAGTCTTTGATCCCAAAGATCCCTATCTAAGAAATCCCAGTTCGAGTCTTTGATCCCGAAGATCCCTATTCAAGAAATACCAGTTCGAGTCTTTGATCCCAAATATCCCTATTCAAGAAATACCAGTTCGAGTCTTTGATCCCAAATATCCCTATTCAAGAAATCCCAGTTTCGAGTCTTTTATCCCAAAGATCCCTATCTAAGAAATCCCAAGTTCGAGTCCTTGATCCCAAATATCCCTATTCAAGAAATCCCAGTTTCGAGTCTTTTATCCCAAAGATCCCTATCTAAGAAATCCCAAGTTCGAGTCCTTGATCCCAAATATCCCTATCTAAGAAATCC
The DNA here is from genome assembly GCA_002269645.1 of Macrostomum lignano. Taxonomy (NCBI): domain Eukaryota; kingdom Metazoa; phylum Platyhelminthes; family Macrostomidae; genus Macrostomum; species Macrostomum lignano. The sequence continues at coordinate 5,892 of NIVC01004678.1, forward strand.
CAAATTCGAGTCCTTGATCCCAAATATCCCAATTCAAGAAATCCCAGTTTCGAGTCTTTTATCCCAAATATCCCTATCTAAGAAATCCCAAGTTCGAGTTCTTGATCCCAAATATCCCTATTCAAGAAATCCCAGTTTCGAGTCTTTTATCCCAAAGATCCCTATCTAAAAAATCCCAAGTTCGAGTTTTTGATCCCAAATATCACAACCCAAAAATCCTTTCGCCATTCCAGTCGACTCCGCCGAACAATCCGACCGCTTCGCTGCTGCAACTGCTTCGCTGCCTGTCAGGCGCTATGGTTGTTCTTCGTCGTTGCCGAGTTAACGCCGCCTTGACAATTCAGCTGTTCTCTCAGCTGTTTCACTACGTTAACGCCTGCGTTTTCAATCAGCTGGTGTCGCCTCAGGCAGCCGGGGAAGCCGCTTCCGGTTACCTGACGGCCAGTTGGGGCGACTTGCTGTTGCGCAGGTTGGAGCGAGTGAAAGCGTGGGCGGAGAGGCAGGGCTTGGAGCTGGCCGCCGAGTGCCATTTGGCCAGGTGAGACTTCTGTTTAATTGGGTTGAAGATTGTCTTAAAAATTGCTTTTGAAGCATTCCTGAGAATCATTTCTAAGAATCATTCCTGAAGCATTCCTGAGAATCATTCCTGAAGCATTCCTGAGAATCATTTCTAAGAATCATTCCCGCAGCATTCCTGAGAATCATTTCTAAGAATCATTCCTAAAGCATTCCTGAGAATCATTTCTAAGAATCATTCCTGAAGTATTCCTGAAGCATTCCTGAGAATCATTTCTTAAGAATCGTTCCTGAAGCATTACTGAGAACCATTCCTGAAGTATTCCTGAGAATCATTTCTTAAGAATCGTTCCTGAAGCATTACTGAGAATTATTCCTGAAGTATTCCTGAAGCATTCCTGAGAATCATTTCTAAGAATCGTTCCTGAAGAATTACTGAGAATCATTCCTGGAGTATTCCTGAAGCATTCCTGAGGCTTTCCTGAAGCATTCCTGAGAATCATTTCTAAGAATCGTTCCTAAAGCATTCCTGAGAATCATTCCTGAGGCTTTCCTGAAGCATTCCTGAAAATCATTTCTAAGAATCGTACCTAAAGCATTGCTGAGAATCATTCCTGAAGTATTCCTGAAGCATTCCTGAGAATCATTTCTTAAGAATCATTCCTGAAGCATTACTCAGAATCATTCATGAAGTATTCCTGAAGCATTCCTGAGAATCATTTCTAAGAATCGTTCCTAAAGCATTACTGAGAATCATTCCTGAAGTATTCCTGAAGCATTCCTGAAACATTTTTAAGAATCTTTCCTGAAGCATTCCTAAGAATCATCCTGAAGCATTCCTGAGAATCATTCCTGAAGAATTCCTGAGAATCATTCCTGAAGCATTCCTGAGAATCATTCCTGAATCATTCCTGAGAATCATACCTGAAGCATTCCTGAGAATCATACCTGAAGCATTCCTGAGAATCATTCCTAAAGCATTCCTGAGAATCATTCCTGAAGCATTCCTGAGAAGCATTCCTGAGAATCATTCCTGAAGCATTCCTGAGAATCATTCCTGAAGCATTCCTGATAATCATTCCTGAAGCATTCCTGAGAATCATTCCTGAAGCATTCCTGAGAATCATTCCTGAAGCATTCCTGAGAATCATTCCTGAAGCATTCCTGAGAATCATTCCTGAAACCGGCGCCTGCACATTTTCTAAGAATAATGCAAAAATTTTAACTTACCCTTTGACGTAAACAGGCTATTTTTTATATAGCCGAGTTAATGCTGGCTTGCTAGATAGTATCTGACATCAAATTATTATGATTTATGCATATATTGACTGAATAACAAAGGAAATAATAATATATAATTAATAATTAATTAATCATATACAGAAGTGTCCAAGCGTGCCACCTTCTACTATGCGACAAATCAGATTTCAACGCTGTATCAGAGACTGCCGCTAATTGTTTGCGCTTAAACTCCATTCAAACTGGAGCACTACTGGCTGGCTTCAGGCCGCCGCTGCCGCGCACCTGGATTGACAGCTTAGTTGAAGCGGCCAGGCAGTCGGCCGATCCTCTACACGAAGAGGAAGGCCTGGCTATTGAACTGTTAGAAGAGCCGGATCTTAATCTGCCACTGCTCCTGCCCGACGATGGGTACACCTGCGATGCTCCACTGGGGATGCCGAACGGCTTGGAGGAATTCCTCACGCCGCTGGCCCGGCAGGGTCTCTGCCAGGTGGTGCCGCATCCAGCCCATCAGAGAGCTGACGGCTTGTGGACTGTCTATATGCAGATTGATGGCGAAATTACTGACGACTCTGCTGATGGAAAGAGACCGGTGCAGCAGCAACAGCAGCAGGTAATGAAGATGCTGAGCGTGTGGTCTTCAGATTGAATTCAGGGTTTTAGTGACTGTGGTCTTCAGATTGAATTCATAATTAGTGACTGTGGTCCTCAGATTGAATTCATAATTAGTGACTGTGGTCCTCAGATTGAATTCATAATTAATGACTGTGGTCCTCAGATTGAATTCATAATTAGTGACTGTGGTCCTCAGATTGAATTCATAATTAGTGACTGTGGTCCTCAGATTGAATTCAGGGTTTTAGTGAATGTGGTCCTCAGACATCCAATGCCTGCATGGTCCAATAATTCCATAATTACAGGTGGAAAGTCAACGTGATTCCAGCCGCCTCTCTCAGCATGAGCAGCAGCAACAGCAACAGGTCCTTAAGCCAGCTGTACAGCAAATCCAGCTAGCTAAATACAATAACTCTCTGGGTTTGAGCATAGTCTCAGCCACGGCTCTAGCTGGTCCTGATCAGGGCGTTGTTGGCACCTACGTGAAGGCTGTGATACCTGGCGGCGCCGCGGACAGAGATGGCCGCATAGAGACTGGCGATCAGCTGCTGGCTGTTAACGGCCTGTCTCTGGTTGGACTGTCCCAGAGAGAGGCTGCTGGCGTGCTTCAGGTGTGTGCAGCAATCAGATTTTTTTAGTTAGTTAGTCAGTTAGTCGGTTAGTTAGTTAGTTAGTTTGTTTGTTTGTTTGTTAGTTAGTTAGTCAGTTAGTTTGTTTGTTTGTTAGTTAGCTAGTTAGTTTGTTTGTTTGTTTGTTAGTTAGTTAGTTAGTTAGTTAGTTAGTTAGTTAGTTAGTCAGTTAGTTAGTTTGTTTGTTTGTTTGTTAGTTAGCTAGTTAGTTAGTTAGTTAGTTAGTTAGTTAGTTAGTTAGTCAGTTAGTTAGTTAGTTTGTTTGTTTGTTAGTTAGCTAGTTAGTTAGTTAGTTAGTTTGTTTGTTTGTTTGTTTGTTTGTTAGTTAGTTAGTCAGTCAGTCGGTTAGTTAGTTTGTTAGTTAGTCAGTCAGTTAGTTAGTTAGTTTGTTTGTTTGTTAGTCAGTTAGTTAGTTTGTTTGTTTGTTTGTTTGTTAGTTAGCTAGTTAGTTAGTTTGTTAGTTAGTTTGTTTGTTTGTTAGTCAGTCAGTTAGTTAGTTAGTTTGTTTGTTTGTTAGTTAGTTAGTTAGTCAGTCAGTTAGTTAGTTAGTTTGTTTGTTAGTTAGTTAGCTAGTTAGTTAGCTAATTAGCTAGTTAGTTAGTTAAGTTAGTTGATTAGTGACCCTAGTTAATTAGTGACCCTCAGTTGAATGTGTTAGGACGCTACCATGCCTCATACGCACTGCAAGTGTCAAGGTCAGCTTGTCAGAAGAAGTACGCTAAGAACTTTTTTCTGTTGACATTCTCAGCGCACCGGCCAGTCAGTCGGCCTGACGGTGGCCAAACGAGCCGACAGATTTCACGGCCTGGCTGAAATACTGAGGCAGCCCAGTCCGCCGAGGTCGCCTGCGCTTCCTGGGCATCCAAAACAGCAGCAGCCGCAGCAGCAGCAGATGACGCCGCCGTCTCCGCAGCAGCAGCAGCCACAACAACAACCAAGACCAGGTTCTCAGCATTTTCAGCAGCAACAAAGACCCATGCCGCAGCAGGAACAACAGAAACAAAGACCCATGCCACAGCAGGAACAACAGCAACAAAGACCCATGCCACAGCAGCAACAAAGACCTCTGCCACAACAACAGCAACAACAGCAGCAACAAAGACCTCTGCCACAGCAACAGCAACAACAGCAGCAACAAAGACCTCTGCCGCAACAGCAACAACAACAGCAACAGCAGCAGCAACAAGGACCTCAGCATCAGAGGCCGCTGTCTAGCATGCCGCCTCCGCCTCAGGCGCAGCAGCCGCAGCCACCGCAGCCACCGCAGCAGCAGCATTATCAGACAATGCAACGACCTGGCAAGCATTCTGCTAACCGCTACCAACAGCAGCAGCAGATGCCGGGTCCGCAGCGAGCCAAATCAACATCTAACATGCTTGACGATGTTAACAATAGTAACAGTAGCGCTAGAGCCGTATTAACCGGCGGCACGCGGCGAACTTCAACGTCGAATAACTACGCCGACGAGGCCGCAGCCAGAGCCGCCGTTGACAGTTTGCGTCGTCAGGATCATCAGCCTTATCAGCCTCAGCCTCATCAGCCTCAGCCTCATCAGCCTCAGCCTCATCAGCGCCAGCCGCCCAGAGTGATCACTCCGATGGACGCGCCTAAAGTAGTTATAAAGCAGGGCCGCCGGGGCAGCGCCAATGATAACAACAGTCGCTCGTCTCTGTCTGGCAGTCAATCGTCTTTAACTCTGCGCTCGTCGCGTCAGCCACCGCAACAGCCTTTAACAGCAACAAGTACTACTGGGGTGTTTGTTGCCAAGCCGGCTCAGGCTGTGCTGGACTCGCCAGCCGCACCGTCTAGTCCTGACGCTACCAGCAGCGCTAGCGGCGCCACCTATATGAACCTGCCGCCGCCGCCCAAGCCTATTGAAGACCGCGCCCTGTTCTTTGGCCAGCGACACCCGCCTCCGCCACCATCTGGGTTGCAGCAGCGGTGAGGGGTTATTTGACTAGTCTGTTCAGATTTTTGTGCTTGCTCTGTGTTCTCATGGTGAGATTCTGATGAGATTCGGGTGAAATATGGATTATTCTCAGGGTGAGATTTAGATAAAATATGGATAATTCTCATGGTGAGATTTTGATGAGATTCGGGTGAAATATGGATGATTCTCAGGGTGAGATTTAGATAAAATATGGATAATTCTCATGGTAAGATTTTGGTGAGATTCGGGTGAAATATGGATGATTCTCATGGTGAGATTTTGGTGAGATTCGGGTGAGATTCTCAGGGTGAGATTTTGGTGTAATTCGGGTGAAATATAGATGATTCTCATGGTGAGATTTTGGTGAGATTCGGGTGAAATATGGATGATTCTCATGGTGAGATTTTGGTGAGATTCGGGTGAAATATGGATGATTCTCATGGTGAGATTTTGGTGAGATTCGGGTGAGATTCTCAGGGTGAGATTTTGGTGTAATTCGGGTGAAATATGGATGATTCTCATGGTGAGATTTTGGTGAGATTCGGGTGAAATTCTCAGTGTGAGATTTTGGTGTAATTCGGGTGAAATATGGATGATTCTCAGGGTGAGACTTTGTTGAAATTCGAGTAAAATATGGCTGATTCTCACAGTAAGATCCTACGCTCAATTCAGCTATGCTCCATCGGCGGCTGAGCTCAATAAGACTGCTCAACGAGTTCGCACGCCTAGTCCTCAGCCACCGCCGCCGCCTCAGCATCAGCATCAGCAGCAGCAGCAGCAGCAGCAGCAGCAGCAACAGCACTCGTCTGGACCGCTGAATCGTCTAGCTGAAATGCGGGCCAGACTGCGCGAACTTGAAGACGAGCTTCAACGGATTGGCACTCTGGACAGAGACGACCGGCTCAAGCTGGACTATCTGCGCGTTGAGGTGCCCTTCCAGGAGCGAGTGCTGGCCGAGGAGCAGGGCTACGAAGAGGACAGATCGAGCGAGGATAGCGCTGCTGTGAGTTGCCCAGCCTGTTGAACTGTGCAGGCTTGTGCAGCGCCATTTGATTATTACCTGTAGAAGCCAAATAGGCTGATTTATCTCTCTGAGAAGTTCTGCAGTTCCTAGGTTGTTATTAAAACTGTCTATATCATCACTCTTGTCTTTTCTGCTCTCCCTACGCCTCTTCACACTCCTCTCTACACCTTTTCCCCCTCTCCTCTACACCCTCTCCTCTCCTCTCTATACTCTCCCCTCTCCTCTCTACTCTCCCCTCTCCTCTCTACTCTCTCCTCTCCTCTCTACACTCTCCTCTCCTCTCTACACTCTCTCCTCCTCTCCTCTACACTCTCCCCCTCTCCTCTCTACACTCTCCTCCTCTCTTCTCTACACTCTCTCCTCTTCTCCTCTCTACACTCTCCCCCTCTCCTCTCTACACTCTCCCCCTCTCCTCTCTACACTCTCCTCCTCTCCTCTACACTCTCCTCTCCTCTCTACACTCTCTCCTCCTCTCCTCTACACTCTCCCCCTCTCCTCTCTACACTCTCCTCCTCTCTTCTCTACACTCTCTCCTCTTCTCCTCTCTACACTCTCCCCCTCTCCTCTCTACACTCTCCCCCTCTCCTCTACACTCTCCCCCTCTCCTCTCTACACTCTCCCCCTCTCCTCTCTACTCTCTCCTCTCCTCTCTACACTCTCCTCTCCTCTCTACACTCTCCTCCTCTCCTCTACACTCTCCCCTCTCCTCTCTACACTCTCCCCCTCTCCTCTCTACTCTCTCCTCTCTTCTCTACACTCTCCTCTCCTCTCTACACTCTCCTCTCTTCTCTACACTCTCCTCTCCTCTCTACACTCTCCTCTCCTCTCTACACTCTCCTCTCCTCTCTACACTCTCCCCCTCTCCTCTCTACACTCTCCTCCTCTCCTCTACACTCTCCTCTCCTCTCTACACTCTCTCCTCCTCTCCTCTACACTCTCCCCCTCTCCTCTCTACACTCTCCTCCTCTCTTCTCTACACTCTCTCCTCTTCTCCTCTCTACACTCTCCCCCTCTCCTCTCTACACTCTCCCCTCTCCTCTCTACACTCTCCTCCTCTCCTCTACACTCTCCCCCTCTCCTCTCTACACTCTCCCCCTCTCCTCTCTACTCTCTCCTCTCCTCTCTACACTCTCCTCTCCTCTCTACACTCTCCTCCTCTCCTCTACACTCTCCCCCTCTCCTCTCTACACTCTCCCCCTCTCCTCTCTACTCTCTCCTCTCTTCTCTACACTCTCCTCTCCTCTCTACACTCTCCTCTCTTCTCTACACTCTCCTCTCCTCTCTACACTCTCCTCTCCTCTCTACACTCTCCTCCTCTCCTCTCTACACTCTCAGCCTCTCCCTCTACACTCTCAGCCTCTCCTCTCTACACTCTCAGCCTCTCCTCTCTACACTCTCAGCCTCTCCTCTCTACACTCTCTCTCTGCACCTTCCTCTTTCCATTCTACACCCTCCTCTGTACCTTCTTCCCCCTCTTTACCTTTCTCTATCCCTGTCCCTCCATCTCAACTAGTCCTACATAAACACGGCCTTCATAATCTTACAATCTAAAATATTTTTTTCGATACATATCGCCATCGTTTTTCTTAACCTACCCAACAGATCCGAGCGATGCGCCTTCGTGAAGTTCGCGAAACAGTGGAAAGAAACGCCGCCCGTCGTGAAGCCCAAGAAGAGGCCGAACGGCGCCAGCGCGCTGCCGAGGCCGCCCAGCGCCAGCGCGAATCACTCGAACTGTACGAGCGCGAACGACAAGTAGAGAAGCAGCGCGAGGAGGCGCGCCAAGCCGAAAGAATGCGCCAACACGAGGAGTGGCTTCGCGATCAGCAGCGCCGCAGCGGCCTCGGCAGATACAGCGGCGCCGCCGATGACGATGACGATGAATCGACCTCGTCGTCTTCATCGTCCGAGGATGGGGAGGAAGACCAGGCCCAGGCCAGTCGCGAGCGGGAGCGTCAAAGAACTCTCGAGCGGGAGCGTCGGCAGCAGGAGGAGGCGGAGCTTAAACGGAAATTGCAGCAGCAGCAACTGCAGCAGGTTGGGCTGAGGCACTGTCGGTTCAGGCTGTGAGATTGTAGGTTCAGGCTGTGAGATTGTAGGTTCAGGCTGTGAGATTGTCTGTTCAGGCTGTGAGATTGTAGGTTCAGGCTGTGAGATTGTAGGTTCCGGCTGTGAGACTGTAGATTCAGGCTGTGAGATTGTAGGTTCAGGCTGTGAGATTGTCTGTTCAGGCTGTGAGACTGTAGGTTCAGGCTGTGAGACTGTAGGTTCAGGCTGTGAGATTGTAGGTTCAGGCTGTGAGATTGTAGGTTCAGGCTGTGAGATTGTCGGTTCAGGCTGTGAGATTGTAGGTTCAGGCTGTGAGATTGTAGGTTCAGGCTGTGAGACTGTAGGTTCAGGCTGTGAGATTGTAGGTTCAGGCTGTGAGACTGTTCAGGCTGTGAGACTGTAGGTTCAGGCTGTGAGACTGTAGGTTCAGGCTGTGAGATTGTAGGTTCAGGCTGTGAGATTGTCGGTTCAGCCCTTCAGACTGTAGGTTCAGCCCTTCAGACTGTAGGTTCAGCCTTCAGACTGTAGATTCAGCCCTTCAGACTGTAGGTTCAGCCCTTCAGACTGTAGATTCAGCCCTTCAGGCTAGAGTTTTCCAGGCTGTTGAGTTCAAGAGCATTCAAGTTGTGACATCAAGGTTCACAATTGTTCTCAAATGTAATTTCAGGAAGAATCTGAACGCCGTCGCAAGCAAGACGAATCGGAGCGTCTACTTAGACAAGTAGTAAGTTGACGAATTCCCATTTTTAAACTAGATTTGAATACAGGCTGCAGAAACTTTATTTGTCGTCTGTGAACTTTCTACAGGAGGAAGACCAAAGGCGAAAGCAGGCAGAACGAGAGGCTTCGGAACGCGAAAAAATGCAAAGAGTGAGCGCTCGCTAATTTGCATATAGTGACGAAAAAAGGAACTGAAATGTTTTATGCGCTTCTAGTTAGCAGTTTGTGTTTAATTAATTTGCTAATTCTAATAAAGTTGTTAAAATCCTTTATTGGTAAGGATTTCACTTTCTTAGTAGTAGTGAAACAGAGAAAGCTTTGTTTATTTAAGGTGTAAATTCCAGGCTAAACTTTTGTGACTAACTGTTTTCTATTATACGAGTACTTACTTTACTATTTAAAGTAAGCCTGGAAGCAAAAAGCTCTTGACCAAAACCGCTCTTGACCAAAACCGCTCTTGACCAAAACAACTCCTGACCAAAACCACTCCTGACCAAACCCACTCCTGACCAAAACTACTAACCAAAGCCACTCCTGACCAAAACTACTGACCAAAACTACTCCTGACCAAAACCGCTCCTGATCAAAACTACTCCTGACCAAAACCGCTCCTGACCAAAACTACTCCTGACCAAAACTACTCCTGACCAAAACCGCTCCTGACCAAAACTACTCCTGACCAAAACCACTCCTGACCAAACCACTCCTGACCAAAACTACTCCTGACCAAACCCACTCCTGACCAAAACTACTCCTGACCAAACCCACTCCTGACCAAAACCACTCCTGACCAAAACCACTCCTGACCAAAACTACTCCTGACCAAAACCACTCCTGACCAAAACTACTCCTGACCAAACCCACTCCTGACCAAAACCACTCCTGACCAAACCCACTCCTGACCAAAACTACTCCTGACCAAACCCACTCCTGACCAAACCCACTCCTGACCAAAACTGTCATTAAAAAACCGCTCAGGAAGCCGCCGCGGAGCGCCGCCGTCAGGAGGACGCCGAGTTGGCCGCGGCCGCCGCCGAAACGGAGCGTCGCCGCCTTCTAGCCGAGGCCGAGGAGGAAGAGCGGCTTCGTCGCCAGATGGAAGAGGAATGGCGCCGCAAAGATGAAGAACGAATGCGCCGATTTCGCGAACTCGAAGCCCAGCAACAACAGTTGGAGCAGTCTCGAAAGCGCCAGTCCGAGGATCAGGAGGAGCTGGAAAGACAGGCCCGACTGCGTCAGATACTGCAGGTATTCCCGCCGTTTCAGAATTGGAAAAGTCATGACCTTAAATGTTATTTTTGTGAAATGTGTGCCACCCCCAGCCCCAGGGGGGGGGGGGGGTAGGGGGCATAGCCTAATGGTCTACCCGTTAAAAAAGATACCGTAACAAGCACGACAAGCATCACAAGCGCATCCTGTGAGTTGTAGAATCGTAAAATAGTCGCGAAAAAAGCCGTCCAAGAATCGTTGTGTCTGCGCTTGACTTTCTACTAGCTCAGTAGGCTAGTCAGCGCACTTGCTTTAAACACAACAACGATTCTAGCACGCCTCAGATACGACTCTACGACCCCAGATTCGAATTGATTCTTGGGGGACTCTTTTGTCAACTTTTCGGCAACTTTTACCTTCACATCACTCAATGACTCAACAACTCAACGACTTCTTGGCCTCTGATATGCAATATTGGAATCTCGGCTTGGCTCTTCTCGTGCTATTAACGCCTTTGAATTGTACATGCCTGACGATAAATAAAGTAGGGTCGCTGTACACTCCTGTGTGAGTGTGTGCCTGCTCAGGGGGGTCGGCGAAATGGGCAGCAATGCCTCTCGCCGGTTGAGCGACAAGGTCGCTTAAAGTGCACCGTTAACCCTTCTTGCAGGCTCGCGGCTCTACAGCTGGCGGAGTGACTGCCGCCCCGCCACCGCCGCCGTCCTCCACTATCCCTAAAAAGTCGGTCAGCTTCGATAAAAATCTGAATAATAGCGGCACCACAGCGTCGGAGCATAATCACGAAGACATTGTTCGAGTACAGCGGCCATCAGTAATGCCGCCGCCTCCGCCGCCGGTGAAGCCGAAGCCGAAGCCCACTAATTCGTCTTCTCGGCCGACTAGCGGCTATTTCGACTACTCGGCACCTCAGCAGCAGCCGCCGCAGTCTGTGACAGTAATCGGCGCCCAGGAGGTCTATCGGGATCCGCTGTTGCGCGGCGCCAATCGTCAACAACGTCGCGACGTTGACGGCGACGCCGGGGTAGAGCGGTTGAGTTTTCACGACAAAATGCGCCGATTCGCTGGCGGCGACGAGTCCAATATTATCCAGTATAGCGAGCGCAGCAAGGCTAGCAGCGCCCAGCGGATGTTCGACCGGCCCGATGACTACGACGAGGAGGGCAATTAAACTTTAGGTTTATTATTAGTAATGGAAATTCATTTTTAATTCGATTCCGCATATTCATCAAGTTTAAAACAAAGCGCCCGAGAAATGTTATAAGGGTTATCTGAAAGTTATAGATTTTATGGGAAGAATAATCGATTTTTTTACCGGTAAAAGTTATCGTTTTTCATTTTATCGGTAAAACTATCGATTTTCATTTTATCGGTAAAATAATCGATTTTCATTTTATCGTTAAAATTATCGATTTTCATTTTATCGTTAAAATTATCGATTTTCATTTTATCGGTAAAACTATCGATTTTGATTTTATAGGTAAAATTATCGATTTTCATTTTATCGTTAAAATTATCGATTTTCATTTTATCGGTAAAACTATCGATTTTGATTTTATCGGTAAAATAATCGATTTTCATTTTATCGTTAAAATTATCGATTTTCATTTTATCGGTAAAACTATCGATTTTGATTTTATCGGTAAAATTATCGATTTTCATTTTATCGGTAAAACTATCGATTTTGATTTTATCGGTAAAATTATCGATTTTCATTTTATCGTTAAAATTATCGATTTTCATTTTATCGGTAAAACTATCGATTTTGATTTTATCGGTAAAATTATCGATTTTCATTTTATCGGTAAAACTATCGATTTTCATTTTATCGGTAAAATAATCGATTTTCATTTTATCGTTAAAATTATCGATTTTCATTTTATCGGTAAAACTATCGATTTTGATTTTATAGGTAAAATAATCTATTTTCATTTTGCCAGTGACATTATCGATTTAGTTTTATCAAATGAAAATGATCGATTTTATCGATTCTTGGATCATTACAGTGCCATCGATTTTTATTTTGTCGGTAAAATTATCGATTTCATAATTGGTAGTTTCATATTTAGCGTGAATATAATGCAAAATAATAATTCTCAAAATAGCCGCTGATTTAACGATATATTTTATTAATTTATCTGCGAGAAAGTTTTGAACTCTAAAGTCCAGATTCCAGAAGCAACACACTTCCACATACGGTAGTCGGACTTTTTCACTTAATCATAATTTGATCACCTCGCTGTTGCTGCTTTTCGCAGTTTGTTTTTAAATAATTAATGAAACTTTTCGTTGAGGAAAAATCATCAACTGCACTTTTAAATATAGCCTAAGACTACTCATTCCGTGCGTTTCTAAGAATAGTTATGTAGTCTTTAGCCCCGTATCTGGCTATTTTTATTATTATTTTTAAAAAGTACTTCACTACTCTGGCAGTAGTATGTTCATTGTGTCAAGTGTAATATTATCTAATTTTTACAGTGTTTTTTTTCAATCCAACATTTTGATCATTAAGTGCTAATTAGTGAAATTTGTTAATAAAAAGGCTGTGTATTTTACGACAAAATCGTATCTATTCCACACGCGTTATTTTCTATTGCCCGTCAATTAGTTCAGCCTTCAATACAATAATATTCATAAATATTTTAATAGTTATGTTTGCAATCACTTTTTATATTATTATTATTTTACTGACCGTCATTGCCACAAACTCTGTTTTTTCTGTCTCTGTTGCTCAATTCGCCTGGAAATTGCACGGATAAACATGCACTCCGCATATACTACTTACGATTACCAATTTGTCAGCTTTGTGTAGAACTAATTTTCGCTTTATTTAAAATGCTGTTTTCTGGTTTTGATTTTCGATAACACAACTATGGCACAAACAACAAAGATCGTCTGATTTTTGAGTCTTTGTCCTGCTGTTAAACTGTATTTTAAATTTAGTTATTGAAAAATTGCTTATTTTGTACATGTGTTTTATAGTTTTCTGTCCTTTGTGTGTTTTCGCATAAAATAACCCAGTATTTTCTTTATAAATAACCATATTATTAAAATATATAGCAGTACTATAAAGCTTGTTTCCAGTTGTGCACCTCCAAGCACTGCTGCCGCTAACGGGACCACGTATTGCATTGAACAATGTGACCTTACATGTAATCCCTTCACCCTGTACCTGATTCTCACGCTCTTAAAAAACTCTTTTATATGCATAGAAATTGCTTACTCTAACCAATAATGATCATTAATAAATAATACTAGAACCCGCATATACTACTTGCGCTTCGCATAAAAACCACTAGCGTATTATTAAAAACGGTTGGCCTATTTAAGAGGCAAATCGTTCAATTACTGGGTGATAATTTTCTTAGTAGCTTATCTATTAGCGTATAATGGCTGCACAATTTAACCTGTGTAAAATTTTATTGCTTAATTATTTACGCGCACAATGATTAACTCGAAATTGTTCCAATTAACTGTTTGTTCAATCGTTCGCTTTGCTGGGCGATTAAAATATAAAAATTTCTCTACTGCCTGGCCGTATTTATAGCGTCGCCATAATTTTTGTTTCTGATTTTGTCTTAGTAGCTTATCGTGTACAGAGCAGGCCATTGTGAACCTCGTTTAACGATTAATTGGTAAAGCATCGCTTTGCTTACTACTTTATTTATTTTAAATTTAATTGCAACGGGAAGTAGTACGTATAGTAGTGAGTAGTAGTGAAAAGAAAATTTATTTAAAAGGCTGGTAATCTGATAGCAAATTCTAAATTATAAGTCGTAATGTAACACATTACAAAATTATACTTAAAGTACAATAGAATCCGGGACTACTACTAATTATAGTGTCCTTTATATATAGCGAGTGGTCTTATAATTTGAGTAGAACTGGAAGTAAAACTAGGCCGATGAGCCCGTAAAGCATCTTAGTTTCGTAGTGGAAAACTAGTAGTACATGTACACACCCGGAGTCCACTTATGCTTGTGGTTTTATAATCTCTTTTACACTGGATATAATTAGCTAGGCGATTGTTTTTACCAGAGTTGTGATATGATATGAGTTGCCACTGAACGCAATATCTATTCCTGTCATTCTAGCGCTGTATGTTAAATTTACCACGAACTTACTTACTACTGACGGGGGGTGCAGGCGCCGCGAATAGGCCGCGAGGCCCCTATCGCAACCCCAAGGTAAGAGAGCACAAGGATTAACCTTGGGGGGGGGAGGGTGCGCCCAGTCCCCGCCAGTAGTCGGCAGGTTCGCAGTGGAGGCATCGGTGACCCTCATCCGGCCGGAGTCCCGCGGACGAAGGCGCGAAGGTCACGGATATTGTCCGGGGTGGTCAGCTCGTCCATCCGCTGGGAGTGGCCGAGGTATTCGTGCCGCGCCTTGTTGAAGTAAGGGCAGAAGTGACTTGTGATGCTCCGCGGTCTCCTCTCCTATGCCACAGAAAGGACAGGTGGGAGGGAAACCGGTTTGCAACGAGATATGTCTCTGGAAGAATCCATGGCCGGTTAGCGCCATGCACATCTTCCTGAGGTCGGTTCTGTTAAGCGAAATCAGATACTGTAATCAGAGACTTTCCTGTTCAGGTTAGGCATGGCAGAGCGGGTCTGCCTGTATAGTCGCGGTGTCGCTGTTCCAGTGGAGCTGGTGTTGCTGGTGGAGCCCCCTGTTGATATGGCGGGTGACGCGACCTGGGAATGGGTAGCCTCATCAGACGGTGGTTGCCGTCTGGGTTGCTGCCCTCCTTGGCGAGAGAATCCGCGAGCTCGTTGCCCAGGATATTGCTGTGACAGGGTGTCCAGATAATTCAATATCTATTCCTGTCATTCTAGCGCTGTATGTTAAATTTACCACGAAACACTACAGCGAATTTCACTGGGGCTAGAGGGGGCAGCTAAGGCTAAGCCCAACTTTTCCATTGGTCATTTGTTACCGCAAAACTTTTTTGCTATTGGGGAAGCCAAAGAAACAGTACTAATTCGCTTTTAATATAGTTTTATAAAAATAATAACTTAACATTACTTTTTAGGACATATAAAATTTATTGAAACGATTTGTAAACGAATATTGTTAGGAATAGCTTTTGTTGTTGTTGTTATACTGAAAGAAGCAAAATTTTTAAATTATATTGTTGTCAGTATTTTGTTCGTTTGATTTCGTTTAAGTCGTAATCATTATTATGCTAATAGACTGAACCTGCTATGCCCAAATACCTACTTATTAACACTATGTGTTGAGATATTTTAGTCAAATCGCTTATAACAATTATTAACTAAAAAAATCATGGCAGCTAATCGAAAGTTGTTAGGTGAGTCAATTTTTCTAAAGTATTTTGTAGAAGTTAGTCAACCTTCTATTATATTTTCATTTTTAGTCTTGAAAATATTCACAATACGTGCCAAAAGTTGCACTAAACTATTGTCAAGACATATACCCTGGGTTTTTGGACCATAAGGGTTTTTTGGCCCCTTGAAAATCTTATTGGCAACTATATTTCTTGTATCAGAGGCCAGTAGCGCAACCAGAAATTTTTTGAGGGGGGGCGGATTCTGGAAGGTAAAGTCCCGGGAAGGGGGGGGCGGAGGGTGGCTCTATTTTTGGCGAATTCGCTTGGTCCCCCTTCGATTTTTTTTAGGTCTCTACCTAAGGGGGGGCAACCGCCCCCTGCCCCCCCCCCCTGGTTGCGCCACTGTCAGAGGCCAATCTGACATGCCAGTTGCCAATTTCAAAAAATGATTTTTAAATGTAATAAAAGTGCCATATGACTCAATATGATGAAACTGTTAGTTTGTTATTGTTTGCAGCATAGATAGTAATCTTAGAGTTAAAAGAACAAATTTTTGCTTTTCCAAAATATCCATCCTAAAGAATTAGGCTAGTTGCTAATGTGCAACCAAAAATAGTCATTGGCAACTGGATTTTGAGCCCCAAGGCCTAGGGCCAGCTGGCAACTGGATTTTCAACCTTAAAAAACCCAGATGTACTAGTCAGTCAGTCACTATCCATGTGGATACTAGAATAATATTGCTCTTACTCTTATAGGGCAATTTCCTATTCAATGTTGCTATAATGCATTATTTTGCTTTTTAGATCCTTTTAACTTAGTCTTTCTAAGTCTATATGTTTTTTGAACAATAGCATATTAATGGCGTATGACTAAGACTGCCACAACTATTACTGGCTACTAGTATTGGGAAGGAACTACCAATCTTCTAGCATTGCTATTCCTCTCATTAGCTTCTTTCTTGCAGTCTTGTCCTACTGGCTCTCTTACCATTTGTCTCCTTTCTAGCACTATCTAATAATATATTAAGCCAAATTTCTCCCTTAACTCCCCCCAAGTATGGTAGTCTTTGTGTGTGGTAGGCCTAGTCTTAGTCCTAGTCTTAGTCCTACACCATATTAACTGCTTTCCTTTTTCACATATTATACATTTGAAATAATAATAGTATAAAAATTAAAATACTAATAAAAAAAATAATCACTTTTTTTATAGAACAGAAGTGCAATAATCAATGTATCAATATTTTATTGTCTATTTTTATCTATTTTTTATTCCTATTTTTTAGTGTTCCACCGTAAGGAGGGTCCATGTACCGTAGCCATAGCTGTAAACAAAACTATGGCTTATTCCAATTCTCAGTATTCCGTAGCCATAGGTACCCAAAAATTACCATATTCCCATAGTTCCCATAGCCATAGCCATAGGTTTAACAAAAAGTCTAAAAAATAAAATATCTTGAATCAAGATGATAACCTAGTGCTTAAACAACTGCAAATTAAATTAGAAAATAAAAGAAACACTCGGTTACCTTTAAGATTATATTTCTTTTTTTTCAGAGCAACAATACTTAATTATTACTGAAAGTACTAATGCTAAACTTTTTCATATTAATAAAAATTAGAGTTAGCTAGTGTTTTTTGTATTTTTTTAGGTATATTTTATAAGTTTCTAGGTTGATAATACAGTTTACTAAAAGTATCTTTGTTTAACTCTACCTGTTCCTAATATTTTTTTTCAATTTTTAACATTAATAACTATTGCTATGGGAATCTACGAATGTGACAGCAACTACCATATTTCTTTGGTCATAGCCGCAAGAGCAGCTAGCTACCGTAGGCATATCCATACATGCGCAACTTTGGGAATCACCCGGCCGTTTCTATTGGCAATACATACATGTAAGTCGCTATTGGCTGAGAGCAGTCACGTGACTACTATTCCATCCAATAGCGACTTACATGTGTGTTTTGCCAATAGAAACGGCCGAGTAAATCCCAAGGTTGCGCCCAAGCATGGGCATATCTGTAGCTGCCATAGGCACCTATTTTACCATATTTGCCATAGGATCCCGTAGCCGTAGCTACAGCTACGGCGGAACACTACTATTTTTTCAGTATAAAGTCAATATGTTTACTTCTTAAGTTAAACAAGAAATAAGATATATCCAAATATGTTTTAGTATTTTATGTAAATGTAAAGATTTAGCAGTTTAATGCTCTGTTCGTTTGAGTCAATTGAGTCATTAAAAAGTCTTAAAATAATTGCATTTCTGGTTTTGTATATTTATAGATTAAATCATGCTTGGGTGCCACCTTGGGATTCACTTGGCCATTTCTATTGGCAACACACATGTATGTCACTATTGGATAGAATAATAGTCACGTGACTACTCTTAGCCAATAGTGACTTATATGTGTGTGTTGCCAATAAAAATGGCCGGGTGATTCCCAAGGTTGTACATGTATAGATGAAATTGGGGTTTCCAGGTTCTAGAAAAATGTGTTTTGTTATAACAAAACTAAGTTATATATACATATTGTTAAGGTCTATGAAATTTGCTTGCCAAAGTTTGCTTGTAGGACTTTTACTTGTAGAAATTTGCTTGCCAAAGTCTGCTTGCCAAACTTTGCTTGCAGAATTTTTGTTTGCCAAAGTCTACTTGCCAAACTTTGCTTGCAAAATTTTGCTTGCAGGAAATTTGCTTGCTGCACATAAGCTTGCTGAAGTTTGCTTGCAGAACCTTGAAGAACCTATTATTGAGCTCTTGTATTTCTAGTTTTTATTTACTAAAATTCATGGAAGTCACCTATAGTATTATGATTTTGTATGAGGATATGGCAGATTTGAAAAGCCCTAATGCAGAAATGGAATAATTTAGTTTTTTACTGGGTATATATTCAACAAAAATTGGACACAATTTCAAACAATGCACATATCAAATGATTTAGGCAGCAAAATGTACAGAATAGATTTTTTGCAAATGAACATACATTGTACATCAATGTACATCATTTCTATCTACTAAGAGCCTGTTCTATAAAGCCATTGTAAGATAAGATCATTCTTAGCTCCTATCTCTGTAGTGTAAAAGTTCCAACGTACAATCAAACTTATGCTACAATAGCTTTATAATACAACCCCTAAATTCTTAGAATAAAACTTTATAAGCCTAGTTTGAAAACTTAGTATCAAGTCAGTTTATATCGATACTGATAAGAATCCACTTCATGGACCAACTTCACAAGCAATCAAAACAAGCAGACAAGAAAATAATTCGGCAAGTTAAAACCTTGCAATTGTGATAGTCAAATATAGTCAAATATTGTGATAGACTATAGTCAAAATTTTTAAGCCTTAAGGAGAGTTATAAAAGTAAGCAACTTAAAAAGTTTGAATTTTATAGTTCATTTTTATTTTATATTTGTGCAATTAGCTTAAGTCAATTAGAAAAGGTAATAATAAGCAATCCAAAAAGCATATAAGTTGATTAAAAATTAACTCATAATAAGTGTTAATCCAATAAAGTTGACACAAAAATATAGAAAATCTTGCACTTTTTTTCAAAACAGACTTCATAATATACTGTCTTTGCTTTTCCATCTTTTTAGCAAAACACAGAGGTCATCCAAGCAATTTCCAAGCAAAAAAGTATTAAATAATAATTGTAAAACTTGTATAATACTACTCAAAGTAAGCATACAATAAAATAAGTAACTTATTTATTTGAAACTCAAAAGCTAATTGGTTAATTATATAACATAAATAAGAAAGTTGTTTCAGTAGCATTAGCAGGTGCAGTAGAAAGTTACACAAGATAGGGAAAGAAGTGAATAAAATTGATTGATGCTCATGGGTAAACAATTAAGTTCACAATTTTAATGCAATATAAAAAAGTTAATTAGTAAGAAGTTGTTATATTTTCATGATCAACATCATAAACAATGAGATAAATTAAGCATTTCTATAAATTTTAATACATTTGTAATGTTACAACTTCTCATCAGACTTATATTTTTGTTCTTTCTTTGTGTCTATCTTTGACATTGTCATTGATCAAAATGTCACTTCACGTTAATGTCCTCTGATTAATGACTGGTCATTAACTGTAAGACAAACAGCAATTTTAATTTAAAGGGCAAACCAGACAAACAAAGCAACAATATATTCTTAATTAATTATGGTAAAGTCGTATCAAGTCATATTAAGCTCCATATCATTAGCTGTCTTATTTATCAAACAAATTTGCATTTGGACAAGGTGCAGTTGTTAAAGCTAAACTTTGCTATCGCCAGATTTTCCTGATTAACGCTGGTGATTTGTATGTTTGACACCACATTGACAACCAGCTCACTGGCCCCAGAATTGCTTGGTCCTACATGTCTGGCCTGGTCACCTTTAACTTCTTCTTTAGTTTGCAGTGCCAATGCCAACGTCACAGCATAGCTGCTCGCTTGCAGAGATCGGTCCCGACATTTTGTAAGGTACCTGCATGCCGTTCATTCAGATGTCTGGCCGGTGATGGACATAATGTCGGCCAAGCTATGTCCCGCGGCCTCTAGATCCGTAATCCTGGTGACCCTAAGAAAATATGATCAATGATGATTACATTACTAATGCATGTAGTTTAAATGTTTTCTCTCAGATAAATTAAAGATCTAAGATCTGTTATTGTTGAGATCAAAAAAATTAGTCGTACTACCTTATGCAATGGTTGGAATACAGCTTTGATAGCCCAGCCTTCTCACTCAAGTTATGCATGAATCAAACAAGATAGTTGACACCGCGATTCTGCTTTGTTGAATACGTAGGACTTCCATTCGCAGAGTTTGCCAGTGGCCATGGAAATAGATGGTTCTATTTTCTTGGTTTCTTGGTTTCAACTAGTAGGTCTAGATATCGTCGTACCTTTTCAGTATCATAAATCCTTGCCTGCTTGTTGTTGGGTTTTGCTTTACTTCTCACTGGATCTGCGGACTTATTCTTAGACAGAAAAGGCGGGAGACAATAGAACTCCTTATCATCAGAGTCAGTGTGTAGCTCCAATGCATCTCGTCATGTCAGATGCTGCAGGTGCTCTTGGCCTCTTTCGCCCAAGCAATATAGTATATAAAACAGAAATTTGTCTTGCTCTGCCACTGCCATACCTCCCTCAAAGTAGCATGCAATCTTTTGCATATCATCAGTCTCCAATTTCGATGTCTATGGCCTCCATTTTCGGCCATAGACAACTGCTTCACCAATGTTATCTGTGGTACTGGCCATTGACATGAAGTGTACGCATCGATATTTTCTTTCCCGACTTTTCACCGATAGACAATTCAATCAATGCAGCTAATATGAAGCACAAATTCAATTTAATGGCCAAATTGCCACTTGTGTGCTATGCGCACTCGTGCCCTTGGCCATTAACTTGAATTTGTGCTTCATATTAACCTACCATTAATGTTAACAATGAATTCATTGTTAACTCACAAAATTATTAATACTAATTTGTTAATATCCCTTGATATAAGCATCTTCCCAGATAGTAAGCATCCTACAGATAATAGCCATTCTTAAATAGCAAGCATCCCTAGATAGAAGGAATCCCATACATGCCTGCTGAAAAATTCTGTGACAATTCAAACACATTTTGTGATCAAATCTGTCTCCAATAGTCATACCAGCTATCTTAATTCTGTGATTGAAACTCAAAAGAAATTTTGATAAAGCTAATAGTCCTTATTATCCTACTTGTAGTAGCAGCCTCTGAGTTTTTAATACCAAACAATTGTAAGATTTTATGCACTTTTTTAATTTACATTTTAGATAAATTAAGTATATTTGGAATAAAATGATGGCACAGCAATAAATATATATAAGATAGGGGATTTTGAACACTAATAAACTAATACACACATATTAATAATTGAAATCAGTGTAATACAAGCATACAAATCTATACACAGGATGATATATAAATAACATATTGGTCAATTCTTGCCAGTAGATTAATTGTAATTGAAGACCTTGGGGCCTATACATCAGAATGGCATAGTTTAGTAGCAAATGCAAATAGATAATTAGCCAGCATAGTCGATTAGACCAAAGATCTAATGGAATTGCAGCTATATTGTTTGTTACAAATTTTTGTGGCCTAAACAAAGTTAAAGTTTGCAAATTTATTGTTCTTGCATTTTTTTCTCATATAGAATACCATTGTATATCTTAAAATTATTATATTATGTATTTGTAGTGACTGGAACAATGGATTAACTCTACTAGCAAAGCTGTCAAAGCAAATGTATTTCAGTGCTTAAGATCCAAAGATGAGCAAGCATATTAGTATAAGATTAAAAGCCAGAGTAGTAGATATTAACAATGGTATACAACTGAAGGAACTGTAGAGTAGGAGATATAGCCATAGACTATATACTAAGTGTGACAAGCTTTGACTAGGACTATGTCAATATTATTGTGTCATTTCTTTGGATTTATATCTGTCTACAAGCTATTATTGCACTACTTTTATATTTGTTTATAGTACCTCATATCTTGCTTTGTAGCTTGCATGGTTGGCATAGTTTGATCTTTGCTTATCATTTTAATAGTTAATTGGCAAATTGTCAGATAGATTAGTTGATCCCCGTAAGACCAGTCAGCTATACATATGCTTTTGAATTTATACGTGAGAGTCTCTATGAGTATTATAAGAGTCTTCAAATTAAAACATTCATATAAGCTGGCAGAAAAAGCAAAGCTCAACTCACCTCCAATTCAAATGTATCTTGATGCTTTTGATTGCAGGACTCGCTGCCATTAGCCTCAGTTATAGTCTATTTAGAAGCAACAATAGATGGAAAATTGACAACTGGAGGCACTACACTTGGCTGACTTGACAAAATATAGTTGGGTTTATTATTTGTTTTAGGAGTTGCTCTGGTCAGTGTATGCTTGCTTTCCCATTTAGATTTTTTAGAAACAAGCTAAGATGTACATAGAGTATAGGGGTAATTTACTGTATATATATATTATATATACTTTGAAAGAATGTCAAATTCATTAGAGATTAGCTTAGCATTATGCCTCAATAAGCATATTATTTCATGTATTATTGATAGCAATAGTTTTGTCCTAGGGGTTACTTCTGTCTCTAATACAATGCCACCAAAAGCTGTCATAGGGCTAATTTACTAATCTCTTAAGTGTTCTTCTTAGGTTGGTAGCTGCCACCAAGATTATCCTATTAATAAGTTATAAGTTTATCAATATTAGAATAATCTGAGAAATGTTTCTTAGAATAGGTCTGAGTATTTAGTCTGAGTATTATTCTGAGTATTAGTCTAAGTATTAGTCTGAGAAAAACTGTTAGCCCTGAAAGATTTTACTCTTCTGATTATTCTGGTAGCGTTTATTATTCTGGTAGCATTCTACTTAATAATGGCCTGAGTGGTATTTTGGCTTACTGGTATATGTATTTCATGTACTTTGCAAGTCCTTGGGCATTACCGAGATCAGAGGGTCATAGCCTTCGTTATTCTTACACGTATTACTTCAGATCTGCTTCGCAACTTCTTACTACTCAACACTGCTGCTTCTCAGTAGCATGTACTGTATATGCTTCGGTCTACTTCACTCTTATTTCTACAAATGAACAACTCGGGAAATGGCTTCTCTTATATTTATTTGAAAACACTCCTTTCTTATTACTCTCACTTCTTTCGTAGGAACTGCACAAAGGCAAGTTGCTCTTCTCTCGGCTCAGATCGCATCTATTTATACTAAAAATTTTAAGTAGTTTAAATAAAAATTAATTTGCGAAAATATTTTGGAAAATACGTATATTAAAACAAATCGTTTGCTTAGTTTTTGCCACGAATTTAAAAGCACTAAATCGTAGAAATATAGATCGCCCTTCACAGTTTCTTTTATTAATATTATTGTAAACTAAACTGACAACTGTATGTCTAACAAGTAGTAGTATAGATACTACACAACAATAATATAAAATAAAATAGAGCAATGTTTATAATGTGACAGAGTCCAAAACAGTAGCTGATCAGTCTTACCAAAGGTGGCAGAAACTGTTTCTTGTCACTTCCCATCTTTCTTGAAAGCTTTGCTGCAGTTTTGCATTTCCCAATAGAAATCATGTCTTTGGCAATTTTTTTGTGTACTTTAAATCAGATCTAGAATCTGAGACTTGTACTATTTACCAGTGTATTTGTCCTTATCAAATAAGACTTTGAGCTGTATTAGAACTAAAAGGTCTGCATCATTGACTTGGAATAGAATATATTTAATGTTTAAGATAGTGTTCTATATATAATCTTGAATATTATACTGGTTGATTTTCTAAATATAATCTAAATATACTTCTAAATATACTTCCTATATACTAAAAATGAAAATATTGCTTGCTTGCTTGCTTGCTTGCTTGCTTGCTTGCTTGCTTGCTTGTAATAGATGGGAGATTTACTAAAAATGCAATTTAATATTTCAAAATCCAAAACAAAGTAAAAATTGTCTTTAAATTATCAAATTTTTTAGAAAGTAATCAATTTTGCTGCTTCTACTAGTTTACTATAACTTACATTAGCCAAGATAGCTAGGTCCATTTGTAATTGTGCATATATATAGTGCTAATTAAGTCACAAGGCATTTATATCTCAAAGACCTTGAGAAAATGAAAAATTTTCATTTTTTCATTCTATGGATATTTTGGCAAACTAGAAAAATATTTCAAAAGAAAAGCTTTGCTTTTTTATTAATATACCTAAGCTTAAAATGGCTATAGTAAGTCCTAAATGTTTGTTTTACTAAGCAAAAAATGTATTATATATAGTCAATAAAGTGGCTGCAGTATATGTTTAAAAATTGTAAGGCTATATAATTATATGCATACTATATATGTAAGAATATTTTCTGTTAATATAATTGTTTTAACAAAATAGCAATGTATTATGCTTATATATATATGTTGCAAGGTATGCAAAAATTAAACACAGAACACACAGAGTATGAATATGTATATACTGTCCAATCATTAATATTTTATACCATCCCAAATTTAAAGTTTAATTCAGTTAAAGTAAGCATTTTTTGGCCCTTGCACAAGTACTTAAACAATACTTATTAATTCAAAACACTTAGCTGACGTGGAAAAAAACTCTAAAGAAGATTGGAGAAGGCCAGAAGGCATTTCAAGATATTTTCGACAAGTTTAATGAGTCCGTCAACCAAGCTCAGAAGGAGAAGTTTGAGAATGAGCTCAAACGCGAGATTAAAAAGTTACAACGATACCGCGAACAGATTAAGACCTGGCAGGCGTCAAATGAGATTAAGGACAAGCGAAATCTTGCCGAGGCAAGAAAGAACATCGAGAGCGTAAGTTATAGATTCAATGTACTTTTAAGTTCGCTGTGAATTGTTAGCAGAGATAATCTACAATCAATTCTCCTCAGGATATGGAACGGTTTAAGATAATCGAAAAGGAGACAAAGACCAAAGCCTACTCAAAAGAGGGGCTGGGCGCGGAGCAGAAGAAGGATCCGTTGCAAAAAGAAAAAGAGGACATCATGGACTGGGTTCGAGTGAGTGTTCAAAGTTGCTTTTCAATAACGTTCCTTTGTCTATGCGCAGGTTTTTTAATTAATGTGTATATTCTTTGCAACAGGAGAACATCAGTACCCTTGAAAAGCAAATTGAAAAGCTGGAATACGACATCGAGCTGTTGATTGCGAATAGCAAAAAGAAGAAGTTAGATCGCGATGTAAGTTAATAATAGAATTTAGCATCAAATTTTCCTTTATTTCTGTACTTGTCCTTCAGTTTCATTGCTTAAAAAATCTCTTTTAGAAGCAAGACGAAATGGACTCAAAGAAAGACATTATTGGCAAGCATCGGTTCCACATTCACCGCCTCGAAGCCATCATGCGAATGCTGGACAATGACAACTTGGAGCTTGAGAAGGTACAAAACGTTTTTTTAAGAGTTCGATTTTTGACCAAAATTCCCGATTTCGGGCCTTGGGGACAGGGAAGCTCGGCGGTCGGGGTTTGTCTTGCAATGTCACACTTATGAGGACCAATCCACAATGCGCAGGGAGTGAACATGCTTGACGATTAGAAAGTCAGGGCAGCTGTACACCCTGTGTGAGTGTGAGTGCCTGCGTACACTATTGGCGCTTGCATGTGCTCAGTAGTCAGCGGAGCGGGCAGGATTGTCTCAGGCGCTGGTTGTGGGCCGATGGCAAGTCATCACCTTGTTTTATTAACTTTCCCAGGTGAAAGACATTAAAGACGACGTTGAGTATTACGTCAACCAAAATGAGGAAGCCGATTTCTGGGAGAACTACAACGAAAATATCTACGACGAACTGGAGTTGGAAGATATTGGCGGTAGGTTGTTAATACTGTCCTTACTCGCTGACACAAATTTTCAGTAAATTTCTGAAGATCATCATCTATTTTCTGTCATTCTCACGACCTTCGTAACACAGCGCTGCCGCTTTTATGACTCAATATCACAAATTTCTTAACACAATCTCACGGCTTTCACTGATACAATCTCACGGCTTTCACTGATACAATCTCACGACTCATGACACATCTCACGGCTTTCATTGACAATCTCACGGCTTTCACTGACACAATCTCACGGCTTTCACTGACACAATCTCACGGCTTTCATTGACAATCTCACGGCTTTCATTGACAATCTCACGGCTTTCACTGACACAATCTCACGGCTTTCATTGACAATCTCACGGCTTTCACTGACAAATCTCACGACTTTCACTGACACAATCTCACGGCTTTCACTGACACAATCTCACGGCTTTCATGACAATCTCACGGCTTTCACTGACAAAATCTCACGGCTTTCACTGACACAATCTCACGGCTTTCACTGACACAATCTCATGACTCACTGACACAATCTCACGACTCACTGACACAATCTCACGGCTTTCACTGACACAATCTCACGGCTTTCACTGACACAATCTCACGGCTTTCACTGACACAATCTCACGGCTTTCACTGACAATCTCACGGCTTTCACTGACACAATCTCACGGCTTTCATTGACACAATCTCACGGCTTTCACTGACACAATCTCACGGCTTTCACTGACACAATCTCACGGCTTTCACTGACAATCTCACGGCTTTCACTGACACAATCTCACGGCTTTCATTGACACAATCTCACGGCTTTCACTGACACAATCTCACGGCTTTCACTGACACAATCTCATGACTCACTGACACAATCTCACGACTCACTGACACAATCTCACGGCTTTCACTGACACAATCTCACGGCTTTCACTGACACAATCTCACGACTCACTGACACAATCTCACGACTTTCACTGACACAATCTCACAAGCCTTCCTGACGCTGGTATCCAACAACACCCTCCTACATCCGCAGCAATCCTCGCAACTTCGCCGCACGACTCCGTTGACGAGACCACTCTGTCAGCCTCCATGGCAGCCGCAGCCGCCGCCGCCGCCTCTGCGACCCCAACGACAACGTCGGCAACCAACGACAGTCAGCCTGCTGCTGCTCCACCGGCCGCATCAACCAGATCTGCATCCAGTGCATCCGCCGCCGCCACCACCGCTGCGACCGCTTATTCGGAGTCGACTCAGCCGCAGTCGCCGTCAACTCCGGCTTCGCAGTCCGCGCACCCGCAGCCTCCGCCGCCGTTGATTCTGCCTTCTCAGCATCAGCACAACCAGCAGCAGCAGCCGCTGATGTCCACCGCCGTTGCGAATCAGGCCGTTTCTTCTGGTTCTGCCGCTGCTCAGCCTCAGGCTGTGAAGTCACAGCTTCTGCCACAGCAGCAACAACAGCAGCAACAACAGCAACAGCAGCAGCAGATGGCACAGAATGTCACTACAGGCGGCAGCAGTCAGGCTACAAACGATGGCTCGGATCGCGAAGGCTCGACCGCTTCTGTTTCTGAAGTGGCGTCGCCTTCGGTGCTGTCTGGCGGGCAGCTGAAATCGCAGGACCTGTTCTCTAATTTGGGTGAGTCATTGTGGCGCCTCTGTTTTGTCAGCTTCAAGGTTATCCATCAAGGATGTGGTTTATCTACATCCTCCCAATGTTCAGGTGGAGGTTATCCACATCCTCCCAATGTTCAGGTAGGGGTTATCCACATCCTCCCAATGTTCAGTTGGGGTTATCCGCATCCAATGTTCAGGTGGGGTTATCCACATCCTCCCAATGTTCAGTTGGGGTTATCCGCATCCAATGTTCAGGTGGGGTTATTCACATCCTCCCAATGTTCAGTTGGGGTTATCCGCATCCAATGTTCAGGTGGGGTTATCCACATCCTCCCAAAGTTCAGGTGGGGGTTATCCACATCCTCCCAATGTTCAGGTGGAGGTTATCCACATCCTCCCAATGTTCAGGTGGAGGGTATCCGCATCCTTTCAGTCTTGAGGGGTGGTTATCTACATTCTTACCAGTCTTTGGAGAAAAGTTATCCACATCCTCCCAACGCTCATTAATCCCATAATCCCCATAAATCCCTGCAGGCGGCAGCGCCAATTCGCAGTCCAGCAGTCAGGGGGGCGGCAGCGTCGGTGGCGGCGGTCTGCAATCGCTGCTCAGACTGAGCCAGGCGGGCCTGACGCCGCAGCACCAGTTGCTTCTGCAGCAGCAACAACAGCAGCAGCAGCAGCAGCAGACTGCATCGTCGCTTCTGTCAGGCGGTGACGGCATCGGTGGATCATCAGTCGAGCCGCTTCTGCAGCAGCGCTCCGGTGGCATCCGCAGTCTGGCCGCCTCAGCTGCTGCCGCGGCCAACACCCAGCAGCAACAGCAGCAACTGTTGCTTCAACAGCAGCAGCAAGCGGCGGCTTCGTCAGGCAACTACTATGGCCAATCCACTGATCAGGCCCACCCAGCCGACCTGAAGCAGCTGTCATCGCAGGCTATTCTGGCTCGCCAACAGCAGCAGCAGCCAGTTGTCTCCGTGGCCGGTTATCATCCGTCTTCGTACCTGACCTCCGCAGCTGCCCAGCAGCAGCAGCAGCAGCAGCAACAGGCTCAGCAACATCTGCAGACAATCCGACTCGACCCAATGTCCATAGCCGCCCCGTTGCGGTCCCAGACTCCGCCTAGGCTGCAGGAGGCGCTCAGCAAGTTGGAGAACGGCTTCAAGAAGCTGCCGCACGCCGCCGATTCTGAACGATTTCGGCAGCACACAACGCATAATCCTACTCAAGTGCCGCCCTATTATCCGCAGTCGCCGCCGCCGGGCATGGACACCGAGGAGTTCTACGCTCGGCTAGACGTGCACACTCTGTTCTTCATCTTCTACTACTTCGAGGGCACCAAAGCCCAGTACTTGGCCGCTAAAACATTGAAGAAAATGTCCTGGCGATTCCACACCAAATATCTCATGTGGTTTCAACGCCACGAGGAGCCCAAAACCATCACGGACGATTTCGAGAAGGGCACCTACGTTTATTACGACTACGAGAAGGCGGTGCAAAAGCGACGCGACTTCACGTTCGAGTACAAGTACCTTGAGGACAAGGATCTGTGAATCTGCGGCTTCTATAAATAAGCACAATGGATGTAATAAGTGTGCGCTAATACCAAGGACTGGCTCTGTCCGCGTGTCCGTCTCTATACATAACCATACACATTCACTCATTCACTATAAGCGTTTGAAGATTTATATGACGGCATTTTTGCCAACAAGTCAACCGTATCTAGGGACACCCAGTGCGCGTATTTCTTCTGTCTACGAGTACTACCCTTCTGAACTTCTCAGTCATCGATTTCTTCTGATCTGCTTCTTCTTTGTCGTCTGTCTGTCTCTGTCTTATTGTTTGTTGGTTCGCTGCACCCATTCTCCCTCTTAACTCCCCGGCCATTGACTGCATCTGCGTCACTTCTTATTACCTATTATACGACATAATATAACTAACTAAAAAAGTGGTTTTAAAACGGCAGTAATGAAACAAAAAACATTTTGACAAGTTTACTAGTTCTTTCGTGTTTTTGCTTCGATTTTTACACAAATTTTATTTGAATTCGCTGACGAAACTCATAGCGACTCTTGTTCTCGACATGAGTAAGGTTCGCCCTAATTACATGTAAAAGGCAAACAGCGCTGACTAGCAGTGCCTTCTGAATTTTGGGAGGATGTGCAGTCACCCACTGAAGGTTGGGAGGATGTGCATAACCAGTCACTGAAGGTTGGGAGGGTGTGCATAACCAGCCACTGAAGGTTGGGAGGATGTGCATAACCAGCCACTGAAGGTTGGGAGGGTGTGCATAACCACCCACTGAAGGTTGGGAGGATGCGCATAACCAGTCACTGAAGGTTGGGAGGATGTGCATAACCACCCACTGAAGGTTGGGAGGATGCGCATAACCAGTCACTGAAGGTTGGGAGGATGTGCATAACCAGTCACTGAAGGTTGGGAGGATGCGCATAACCAGCCACTGAAGGTTGGGAGGATGTGCATAACCAGTCACTGAAGGTTGGGAGGATGTGCATAACCAGTCACTGAAGGTTGGGAGGATGCGCATAACCAGTCACTGAAGGTTGGGAGGATGTGCATAACCAGCCACTGAAGGTTGGGAGGATGTGCATAACCAGCCACTGAAGGTTGGGAGGATGTGCATAACCAGCCACTGAAGGTTGGGAAGATGTGCATAACCAGCCACTGAAGGTTGGGAGGATGTGCATAACCAGCCACTGAAGGTTGGGAGGATGTGCATAAACAGTCACTGAAGGTTGGGAGGATGTGCATAACCAGCCACTGAAAGGTTTGGAGGATTGCATATAGTCAAACAAAGAAGGTAGGGAGGATGTGCATAACCAGTCACTGAAGGTTGGGAGGATGTGCATAACCAGCCACTGAAGGTTGGGAAGATGTGCATAACCAGTCACTGAAGGTTGGGAAGATGTGCATAACCAGCCACTGAAGGTTGGGAGGATGTGCATAACCAGCCACTGAAAGGTTTGGAGGATTGCATATAGTCAAACTGAAGGTTGGGAGGATGTGCATAACCAGTCACTGAAGGTTGGGAGGATGTGCATAACCAGCCACTGAAGGTTGGGAGGATGTGCATAACCAGCCACTGAAGGTTGGGAGGATGTGCATAACCAGCCACTGAAGGTTGGGAGGATGTGCATAACCAGTCACTGAAGGTTGGGAGGATGTGCATAACCAGCCACTGAAGGTTGGGAGGATGTGCATAACCAGTGCATAACCAGTCACTGAAGGTTGGGAGACATGGTAGCATATGAAGTCGACTGAAGCATAACCAGCCACTGAAGGTTGGGAAGATGTGCATAACCAGTCACTGAAGGTTGGAATTTAATTACTCTCAGTCAACCACAGGGTTGGGATTTTGCAATTGGCTCGTCGATGGCTCCAAATCCTGAAGAATTTAATTACTCTCAGCAACCACAGGATTTTGCAATTGGCTCGACATGCGCTACGCTCGTTCGTGGCTTGCTTTAATTTCTGTTGCGGAATAATTAAAGTACATGTATAACAAACTTCATTTATGGGAGGCTTGCGTAATCTTTGAATTGCTTAGATTGAAGGTTTTGTCATATGGTATCATATTTTTTACAACAAGAATGGTGTCATATTTACACATGTATCTCTTTAACTAAAGAAATCCGGAAGTTAGGTTAAACGCGTAAAAGCTTCCAACAGTGAGAGTGACAGATTTTAGCACTCTGAGTCTGTCACTCTTCAGATCTGTAACTCTGAATCTGTAACTTTCAGATCTCTTACAATTAACAGCCAACTAACAGTTAGTACTCTTCACAACTGACAGATTGGCTGTCTGAATCTGTCACTCTCACTACTATCAGATCGGCACTGAATCTGTCACTCTCAGTACTGTCAGATCGGCACTCTGAATCTGTCACTCTTACTACTATCAGATCGGCACTCTGAATCTGTCACTCTCACTCCTGTAAGATCGGCACTCTGAATCTGTCACTCTCTCACTTCTGTCCCAGTTTAGATCTGACACTCTCCCAGTTGGTAAGGAGGCGGTTCGTCTAGAAATGATCAGTCTACGAAATTTAGTTTTACTTCATAAGCTTAACGCTGCAGATACTCACAAGTGGCATTAGCTGCACATTTTGTTCTCTTGCTTATTGAATCGAAGTGTATAAATATTAAATAAATGGCTACAGTCACAAAACAGACCATTTTTACAATTGGCATCCAATTAATAGCAATAAAATGGAAATTTACTACGAGCTACTAGTGGATTTTCTCTATATTTTGCTGTCCTAAAATTGGAGCTCAGTCGTCCATTGTGAAATAGAAATGCTTCTTTTTTTCCTTAATTTTAATTGCAGTTAGGGCCACTGCTATTAAAGCGTTTTAGCAATAAAAAATCATTTATGCTGGAGTCAGACTGATTTCAGAACTAGATCAAAGACGCAAAATTCTGGGAATCATAATTATGATTTCTCTTATCAGATTCACTCTTTTTGTTCTGACTATACGAATTAATCTGCCGATCTGACAGTAGTGAGAGTGACAGATTCAGAGTGCCAATCTGGCAGTAGTGAGAGTGACAGATTCAGAGTGCCAATCTGGCAGTAGTGAGAGTGACAGATTCAGAGTGCCAATCTGGCAGTAGTGAGAGTGACAGATTCAGAGTGCCAATCTGGCAGTAGTGTGAGAGTGACAGATTCAGAGTGCCAATACGACAGTAGTGAGAGTGACAGATTCAGAGTGCCAATACGACAGTAGTGAGAGTGACAGATTCAGAGTGCCAATCTGGCAGTAGTGTGAGAGTGACAGATTCAGAGTGCCAATACGACAGTAGTGAGAGTGACAGATTCAGAGTGCCAATCTTATAGTTGTGAAGAGTGACAGATTCAGAGTGCCAATCTGATAAATTGTGAAGAGTGACAGATTCAGAGTGCCAATCTGGCAGTAGTGAGAGAAACACGAACAGAAATTGCCATTACTGTTTGCACTGCAAAGTACATGGCACGTACCGGTCGATCTTAATGCTTGTTTTATGGTTATTGTCTGCAATTAAAACCATGTTAACAATCGCACTTACTTGACGATGGAAGAGTAAAACAAAAACGCCCCGGAAAAAATCAGTTAAAATTGCTCATAATTATTGCTGTTTCCTGCCCTCACTTCCGCTGTTCAAATGTATTCACTAAGCCTACTCAAATCGTCGTGACAAAGCCTACTGTTTCGTCGTGACA